>JANAVB010013597.1:420642-483142 GCA_029216955.1 Iris pallida
TCAGTCATAGGTAGGCATGAGAATGAATTCCTAAATTATACACATGTGTATATATATAGATATCTCTTTATATTTATATATATATATATATATATATATATATATATATATATATATATATATTTAAAATATATAAATATATTTATATATATATATATATATATATATATTTTTTTTTTTTAATATATATATATATATATATATATATATATAAAATAAAAAATATATATATATATATATATATATATATATATATATATATATATATATATATATATATATATATATATATATATATATATATATAAAATTGCATTCAGTTATGTATATAGTATGGAGGTATGTGAATGTGAGGGTTTTGGAATATAAAGTTAAGATATAGGTTCAGGGTTGAAGTTAGCTAAGATAGTATAGTAGAGAGGGGTTTAATATATATATAGGTAAGGTAAACTATATAGGATATTACCTATAGTAATATACTAGTATTAAGATAAAGTCTAATAAACCTACACCTATAAAATAAGAACTACAAGCCTAGAAACTTAGTGTATGGACACAATAGCTTGGGTATAGAGACATACAACCTAGAAATGGCTAATTGGACTAGTTTGACCTAGAGTTGACTCGGTTTAACCATTTGACCTAGAATTTGACTAGTATGACTAGTTTTCAATCTCAAACATGTTATTGATACAACATTCCATATCTAGGTCTTTGAGGTGCCGTATTGGACGTCGTTGATACTGCACACCAGTTTGCAGGCGAGTACATTCTCTGATAATTTTTTATTTATGATATTTACTATGTTTCATGTACTTAGTGTCGATGTATTTGTTTCTTGACACATTGGTCACACGGATTGGTATTTACGGATCTCGTCATGAGATGTTATTCTTTGTTTACCTTGGTGTATCTTGTGCACGCCCCGTTGTAGTACTTATGCGATATATGGACACCGATTCTCGAGGAGACTTGCTACCTTCTGATCTTAGAATCTCATGTCGTAATGTGTCATGGTTGGATCCACTTTACCAGTCGGGGGACGGGAGAATATTAGTCTAGATATGTGGTCAACACCCTTCTTGTGCATGTATAGATCCTTGTGAGTGTTAATTATACACTCCATGTATGATTAACCAGGCCAGTAGTGTAAGCCCCCTCATTTTGGATCTTATTTTTAATTATTTTCAATTATTTTATATAGATATTTTAATTTATTAAAGTCAATAATGACTATGTTAGTAATTTACTGTAGCTTTGATTTTGGAAGCACAACAAATATTGTTTTCCTCAAATCCAGTTCCATATTTGAATTCTAGACTCGTCCACCTTGAGTCTGATATATCATGTCCCATCCAATTTTGCTTTTCAACATTCCTTTGACTTTGCACAATTTCGGGCCAACTTAGGTCAATTTGAGCCATTGATGTAATTTTAAGCCAACTTCCAATTTAATTGTTGGACTTGACATAGATCGAAACCGTATGACCCAATATATGGTTTTAATCCATTTTGAGTCAATAATGCATATGCCTAGGGTGTACTATCTAATCGAGTTCTCATGGGCTACTTATTTGTAAATGGTACATGAGACTCATTAAATTGATTTTTGGGTCCAATTTGACTAGTAATGCTACTCGGACCCTAACCTAGTCAACCCTACTAGTTAGAGCCTAACTAGGAGTACCAAAACCAAGTATACATATATTTAAGAGAATATTAGAGGTTTAATTGCAGCCATATGCAATATTCCCTTATATATTTGGCTTGGTCAAACATCTAACCAAAATGGGAAACCTACTAATAATAGTATGATTTGGAGAACCAAAGCATATCCAAATTAGATCAAACCAAATCCCATGCCCTAATAGTATAAATACAAACCAACCCTAATCTTTTTCTCTCTCTTCATAACCACCCACTACTCCACAAATCCTCCAAACCTAGCGGCCACCACTCCAAACCCGAAACCCTAGCCGACCCCCCTTTCTTCACAAAATATAATTTCTCCTCGATTTCTTCGCCAACCCCCACCACTTGGATGTCCCTCTCAACATCCCCTTCCACCCCAGCAACTGTAGAAACAACCTTGCGGCCGTTAGAGGGGTGCACGATGCGCTACTTGGGCCGAAACTCCGTCGAATCGAAGTCTGAAACGTCACAGCAGGTTAGTCGACTTGTAGATGATGTTTCATCCACTTTTTCTCATTTATTTCTCCTCAAACCAAATCTGAGAGTTACCTTTGTATGTCTACTCCAACCTTTGATTGCTAGATCTCCTAGTTCCAAGCGGTTTGCCCGTGGCGTTGATTCTACGACAGGGTATCCAGAACTGACGAATTCTGTTGCGGGCCACTTTTTGCCTATCTAAAGTCAATTTTTAACTTTTAATATTTTTATTCAGAATTTAGACGTCAATACCTTTTCGACGCATATCTGAAAGTTAGGTTTCGCATCCGTTTGCTATTTTTTAAAATTTATGACATTTGTCGTATCACCGAACTCCAAAAAATTCTATTTTCCTTGTGTCCAAAAGTATCAAAACTCCATGAATCTATATTAAACTTCAACTTGTGCAAAGTCTAATATTATAAGTACTATTTTAACTAACTTCTAGAATTTTTACAGAATTTATTAATTTTATTTAATCGTTGTTTCGGGGCTAAATTAATGGGTCGATTTGAGGAAGTCATGTGTGGCATTGACATAAGACCTCTTGTGAAAGGGTTTTACTATTAAAAATAGTATTATAGCAACATATAAGTATTTATATATAAATTTTAGAATTTAAATATATTATTTATGAGAGATTTTGTTACCTATATGTACTTATATAATATATGCAGTGTCGTAACAACGTTATAGAAACTAGGAGGCGTAGATACTCATATAATTTGTATATGGTGTGTTTATATAGAATATTAAATATAGTGTATTATTAAAGGTGAGCTTGGGAGGATCGACAAGGACACCGGAGTTGGACAGTCTTATCCGAAGACAGCAGTTACAGCATTTGGAGACTGTTGTGCGAGTTGACCGTTCGTGGCTCATTGAGTGGTTTGTAGTTCGATTTTTTCAGCTCAGGATAGCAGGCGAGTACATGGATAGCAGGCGAGTACATTCTCTAATAGTTTTTATTATCTTGATATCTACTATATCCGATTCAGTTGTAGTATTTTACTTGATTCTCGACACGATGGTACACGGACTAGTATACGTCGGATCCTGTCATGAGATGTCATTCCTGAGTTACTTGGTATACTGGTACATTATTCGATCTTATTTCTTGTACTTGTATAGACGCCGATTCCTAAGGGAATTTGCTACCCTCTTAGAGAATTCCGTGTCATGACGTGTTATGTCCGGATCCCTATACTATTCGGGGGATGGGGAGTTATTAGTAGTTATGTGATCATTACCCCTACTTGTTTATTACATGTGCATAGCTCCACCCTCACCACACGTAGGGTGTAGCCTGACCTTATACTACTTGTGCATAGCTTTCCATTTTGGCCGGTCTGATCCCTATACTATTATACTACTTGTGCATAGTCGGTCAAATGGAACAGCCTGATCTTGACCCAAGCCGATCACATAACGTTCTAATATCTCATGGCACTTTCTTTTATGATTATATTCATACCTCAGTTTGCTTTTCACTATTTATATTCCAGTTTTATCTTATATCTCACACATGACATAATATCCAGTTCTCCTGTACTGTTTACTTTCAGTCTTGATATTTCATCTTGTATTTCATTATAACTGTCTCTTATAGTATTTGTCAATTCACATGGAACTACTGTTAGCATTTGTACTAGCTCATATTCTGACAGGATAACTCTCGTTGTTTTTTCAGAGGATTTAGATGTAGATTTGTCGACCTACTACGGGTTTGGCTTAAATGGAGCCTACGACCAGGACCAGCCTGTGGACCCGGTGCTCGTAGAGGACGCACCGCCAGTAGTGACCTAGTTACCTAGATTTGTCTTGATTACATTCCAGTTTGATACTTTAAGACTTGTAGTATTTACTTTGGGATATTATTTTATGTCTTAGATTCTGAACTTGTGATTGTGGCTCGGCACTATTTCAGACTTTTTACTTCATCTTATCTTTATCTTTATCATCGTGCTTATCTCCCTTAGATTATGTGATTGAGTTGTATTCCTCCTTACGGAGATGATATATTATATTATTGTGTCTTAGATTCTATATATTCTAGATGACCTTTACAGCGTTCTACCGCCGATACTGCGGCGTAGGCTGGACATACCCACGTGCTCGTGTCCCTAAATAGGGTGCGGGTCGTGACACATTTTTATGGTGGCCCATGCAGGTCTATGTTAATCACTTCGGTTACGTTACTGTACCGACATGAGCCTGCAATTAGAATAGAAAAGACCCATAGGATCATATCCATATGCTTGATACCTTCATTGATTTTGTTTCGAACTCTCACTTGACTTCTCGATTTGCATCCAGTTTGATTATATTTTATAGTAATCGTTATTTTTTCATACTTGCAAGACAAATCTTCCTAATGTATGTATCTTTCCTTTACTATCACATCTAGAAAGCAGAGGCATAGACACTAGAAGTCATTGGTGCAGGTAGAGTCTTTGTAAATTTTGTGAAGTCGTAGTGATACCTAGGATAGTCGTACTACTACGAGCCTGCAACCAATTAAGGAATGGGACTTGAGGATACATCCACAAACATGATTGTAGACTTTTCTCAGACTCTTCAGCATGATTGCTTTCATGTTATCTTATTTCTTAATATGATTGCTTTTGTGTTCTTCCTTGCTCGAGATTTGACTAAACCCTTCCCTATTGACTTCTCGAGTAAATCTTCTTGTTCGTTTTTGTTAATTTGTTGAAAATTGCCTTATGGATTGGTCCAAGGAAAAGTTTAAGAAATTATATTTATCCATGTATTACAGAATCAAAATTTTTGCAGCCTGAGAAATGTACTGGCGATGCAGGACTTCAGATAATGGCATCATGGCTACATATGGTTCTCAATTTCTACTTGAACCATATCCTATGCATGTTGACATTTTTTTCTGTATTTTCGTAAAAAAAAAGTTAATTCAAAAATATTTCATGGATTTGGCCAAGATAAACTCAAGAACCTGTATTACCTGGCATGGTAGATGTGCACTACAGCCATCCGTCGTATTATGGAACTAGAAAATTATTTGCAGCCAGATGCACACTGGCGTGGCAGTAACTTTATGTGACATAATCACGGAGATATATGGTTCTCGAGTCTTACCGAGACTATGTCCTATGCATCTTGTTTGGCTTCACATCATTCTCGAAAATAATTCGACAAACCTTCATGCTTTACTTGACCCTACCGTTATTTGAAATTGGTATATAGGTTTGTTTGACCCAGCCTTAGGCTTTCATTACCTTCTATTTATTAAATAACTAAAATAGTTAAACCTTATAATTATATTATAGAATATAATTAAGCTAGATTATTGGTGTAATTGTGAGAATTTGTAGCTAGAAATGGATAAGTTTCTTAGAGATGGATCCTAGTAAAATTATGAGTCGAGTATGAGTGTCTGGATATCGGATGCATAGAGCCTATTAGGAGAAATTGTTAGGAGTGAACTGACGAGTATCATTGAATAGGTTATAATACTATACCTACGATAGAGTGAGTTGTATTGGGAGTATTGAGGAAGGAGAAGTGATAGCCCAAGCTTAGTATGTGTGAATTCTGCTTTGATAGAGTACCATTCCTTGGACACGTTATTTTGGGAGAAGGACTTTCAATGGATCCGGAGAAGATAGCTACCGTAGAGTCTTGGCCGACACCAATATCAGTTGTAGAAGTTAGGAGTTTTCTCGGACTTGCCAGGCATTACTGCAGGTTCATAGAAAATTTCTCACGGATTGCAGAGCCCATGACGCGGTTGACACACAAGGATCAAGAGTTTCGATGGAAAGAAGATTGTCAGAAGACTTTTGAAGAATTGAAGAAGATATTGACCTCACCACCTATTTTGATGCTCCCTTCTGGTTCGAAAGAATTCGTGGTTTATAGTGATGCGTCAGGTAGTGGACTTGGATGTGTTTTGATGCAACATAGAAAGGTCATAGCCTACGCATCGAGGCAGATGAGGGTATATGAGAAGAATTACCATACTCATGATCTAGAATTAGCAGCGGTGATCTTTGCATTGAAGCTATAGAGGCATTATTTGTACGGAGAACGTGTGGAGATATTTACGGATCATAAGAGCTTGAAGTATGTCTTCACGCAAAAGGAGTTAAATATGAGACAGAGGCGGTGGTTGGAGCTCATGACAAACTATGACATAGATTTGCAGTACCATCCTGGCAAGACGAACGTAGTAGCGGTCGCTTTAAGTAGGAAGCCTACTGCATATTTCTTGACAACTCAGCCACAGTTATTAGAGGATCTTCATGAGCTTGGAATAGAAGTCATTATGCCGGGATAGCAATGGGTATTTGCCGATCTTGAAGTATAGTCGTCACTTGTGGATAAATCATGGCAGCATTACCTACAGATGCAAGATTTTGAAGCCTTAGCGAAAGGACAGAGGTGAGAGCGACAGATACTTAGACCAGAGATTGTGAAGTAGACAGTCGAGAGTCATCTTCAGGTAGCTCCAGACTGACAGAAGCATTAGGCCGATACGTATCATCGACCACTGGAATTCAACGAGGGAAAGCATGTATTTCTGAGGATCTTACCGACACGGGACACTATTAGATTCGGGAGTAGAGGGAAGTTGACTCCAAGGTATATAGGACCGTTCGATATCATTGGGCGTGTAGGAGAGGTGGCATACCGTCTTGTATTACCCCATCACTAGAGGGAGTGCATGATGTATTCCATGTCTCACAGCTGAGGAGGTATGTGACTGATCCAAGTCATGTGGTCGATCACTCTGAGATCACGGTGGGACCCAGTTTTTTATACGAGGAGCAGCCGGTAGGTATCTTAGATACAAGTGTGAAGACACTCAGAGGGCAGACGATTAGACTGGTTCGTATTGCATGGAGGCACCATTCTCCGGGAAAATCAACTTGGGAGCATAAAGATTCTATGCGTGAGCGTTATCCCCACTTATTCGTAGATATCGGTAAGTCTCAGCTTAATTATTCATATGATAAGTTTTCTTTTTATAATTGTGTTATTTTTAATTTCGAGGACAAAATTTTCTAAGGTGGTAGGTTGTAAGCCCCCTCATTTTTGGATCTTATTTTTAATTATTTTATATAGATATTTTAATTTATTAAATTCAATAATGACTATGTTAGTAGTTTACTGTAGCTTTGATTTTGGAAGCACAACAAATATTATTTTCTCAAATCCAGTTCCATATTTGAATTCTAGACTCGTCCACCTTGAGTTTGATATATCATGTCCCATCTAATTTTGCCTTTCAACATTTCTTTGACTTTGCGCAATTTTGGGCCAACTTAGGCCAATTTGAGCCATTGACGTAATTTTAAGCCAACTTCCAATTTAATTGTTGGACTTGACATAGGTCAAAACCGTATGACCGAATATATGGTTTTAATCCATTTTGAGTCAACAACGCATATGCCTAGGGTGTACTATCTAATCGAGTTCTCATGGGCTACTTATTTGCAAATGGCACATGAGACTCATTAAATTGATTTTTGGGTCCAATTTGACTAGTAATGCTACTCGGACCCTAACCTAGTCAACCCTACTAGTTAGAGCCAACTAGGAGTACCAAAACCAAGTATACATATATTTAATAGAATATTAGAGGTTTAATTGTAGCCATATGTAATATTCCCTAATATATTTGGCTTGGTCAAACATCTAACCAAAATAGGAAACCTATTAATAATAGTATGATTTGGAGAACCAAATCATATCCAAATTAGATCAAACCAAATTCCATGCCCTAATAGTATAAATACAAACCAACCCTAATCTTTTCCTCTCTCTTCATAACCACCCACTACTCTATAAATCCCCCAAACCTAGCGGCCACCACTCCAAACCCGAAACCCTAGCCGACCCCCCTTTCTTCACAAAATATAATTTCTCCTCGATTTTTCTGCCAACCACCACCACTTGGACATCCCTCTCAACATCCTCTTCCACCCAAGAAACTTTAGGAACAACCTTGCGGCCGTTAGAGGGGTGCACGATGCTCTACTTGGGCCGAAACTCCGTCAAATGGAAGTCTAAAACGTCACAACAGGTTAGTCGACTTGTAGATGATGTTTCATCTACTTTTTCTCATTTGTTTCTCCTAAAATCAAATCTTAGAGTTACCTTTGTATGTCTACTCCAACCTTTGATTGCTGGATCTCCTAGTTCCAAGCAGTTTGCCCGTGGCGTTGATTCTACAACAGGGTATCCAGAACTGACGAATTCTGTTGCAGGCCACTTTTTTCCTATCTAAGTTCAGTTTTTAACCTTTTAATATTTTTATTCAGAATCTAGACGTCGATACCTTTCCGACGCATATCTGACAGTTAGATTTTGCATCCGTTTGCTATTTTTAAAAATTTATGACATTTGTCGTATCACCGAACTCCAAAACATTCTGTTTTCCTTGTGTCCAAAAGGGTCGAAACTTCACGAATCTATATTAAACTTCAAGTTGTGCAAATTCTAACATTATAAGTACTATTTTAACTAATTTCTAGAATTTTTATAGAATTTATTAATTTTATTTAATCGTTGATTCGGGGATAAATTAATGGGTCGATTTGAGGAAGTCATGTGTGGCATTGACATAAGACCTCTTGTGAAAGGGTTTTACTATTAAAAATAGTATTATAGCAATATATAAGTATTTATAGATAAATTCTAGAATTTAAATATATTATTTACGAGAGGTTTTGTTACCTATATGTACGTACTTATATAATAGATGCAGTGTCGTAACAACGTTATAGCAACTAGGAGGCATAGATACTAATATAATTTATATATGGTATGTTTATATAGAATATTAAATATAATGTATTATTAAAGGTGAGCTTGGGAGGATCGACAAGGACACCGGAGTTGGACAGGCTTACCCGAAGACAGCAGTTACAGCATTTGGAGACTGTTGTACGAGTTGACCGTTCGTGGCTCATTGAGTGGTTTGTAGTTCGATTTTCTCAGCTCAGGATAGCAGGCGAGTACATTCTCTGATAGTTTTCATTGTCTTGATATCTACTATATCCGATTCAGTTGTAGTATTTTACTTGATTCTCGATACGATGGTACACGGACTAGTATACGTCGGATCCTGTCATGAGATGTCATTCCTGAGTTACTTGGTATACTGGTACATTGTTCGATCTTGTTTCTTATACTTGTATAGACACCGATTCCTAAGGTAATTTGCTACCCTCTTAGAGAATCCCGTGTCATGACGTGTTATGTCCGGATCCATATACTATTCGGAGGGATGGGGAGTTATTAGTGGTTATGTGATCATTACCCCTACTTGTTTATTACCTGTGCATAGCTCCACCCTCACCACACTTAGGGTGTAGCCTGACCTTATACTAGTTGTGCATAGCTTTCTATTTTGGCCGGCCTGATCCCTATACTATTATACTACTTGTGCATAGCCGGTCAAATGGAACAGCCAGATCTTGACCCAAGCCGATCACATAACGCTCTAATATCTCATGGCACTTTCTTTTATGATTACATTCATACCTCAGTTTACTTTTCACTGTTTATATTCCAGTTTTATCTTATATCTCACACATGACATAATATCCAATTCTTCTGTACTGTTTACTTTCAGTCTTGATATTTCATCTTGTATTTTATTATAACTGTCTCTTATAATATTTGTCAATTCACATGGAACTGCTGTTAGCATTTGTACTTGCTCATATCCTGACAGGATAATCCTCGTTATTTTTTCAGAGGATTTAGATACAGATTTTTCGACCTACTACGAGTTTGGCTTAAATGGAGCCTACGACCAGGACCAGCCTGTGGACCCGGTGCTCGTAGAGGACGCACTGCCAGTAGTGACCTAGTTACCTAGATTTGTCTTGATTATATTCCAGTTTGATACTTTGAGACTTGTAGTATTTATTTTGGAATATTATTTTATGTCTTAGATTCTGAACTTGTGATTGTGGCTCGGCACTATTTCAGACTATTTACTTCATCTTATCTTTATCTTTATCATCGTGCTTATCTCCTTAGATTATGTGATTGAGTTGTATTCCTCCATACGGAGATAACAGATTATATTATTGTGTCTTAGATTCTATAGATTCTAGATGACCTTTACAGCATTTTACCGTCGATACTGCGGCATAGGTTGGACGTACCCACGTACTCGTGCCCCTAAACAGGGTACGGATCGTGACAAGTAGACCTTGTGCAAGTTCCCAAGCCGGCCACATGTCAAAGCTAATATTCACTCACATAGATAATTGATTCTTGACTCTTGTACATGATATGATCAGTTTCTCTTGCTCTTCCTCTAGTTTACTGCTTTACCCTTGCCATGCTACTTTCATGTACTTTCTATTTACTCTTGTATACTCTCTCTATTTACTGTTTCATAGCACTTGTCATTTATTGGGAACTATTGTTGGAGATGTGCATGTTCCATCCTGATTGGATATATTTTTCAGACGACGGCGAGGACGAGTGTACCACCTACTATGGTCTTTATGACGTTGTGAACATTGACCAGGAGACCCTAGTCCAGCAGGGGTTAGTTCCGGCTGAGGAGGCACTAGCAATTACTCAGTTAGACTATGATTTTGACTGGACTCTGTCTCCAGCTTACTTATTATGCTTGTTTATTATTTCGGACTTGTATAACTATATTATGGTTCACTCGGGATATTTGTTAGTTACTTTACACTCTGAGTTTTCCTTTTTGTCTCTATGTTTTATCGTGCCATATATTCTTCATGTTAGACTTGTGATTGAGGTTATATATTATTGTTATCCTCTATTCAGAGATGAGCTGCAATGACAGGTTATTATATTATTATTAGATAGTAGACCTTTACAGCGTTCTACCGTCGATTCTATGGCGTAGGCTAGGCACTATTACGCATTCATGCCCTTATATCAGGTGCGGATCGTAACATTATAATAGGATTTCCTAAATAGGAAAGTCTAAAATAAGAATCATATTACATAGAGAATAGCCCAACACCAATTATGGACATCCAATCTAATCTAATCAAATATTTAATCAGATTTGGACCCCACAAATATGTTGTTACAAAATCCAGACTAGACTCAACAATCACCCCCTCTAGTCGGATGAGAGGGTGTTGACCCCATGGCTTATCAATTGGACTCCATGTCTGTCGCCAATACCTACACTCTTATGCCACTGATCTCCAATCCCCCGAGTTGCTTTGTATCTTCCTTCGTCTCCAGCTCTATGCATAGCACCTCCTGCACTATTGGGATCTTGCCGATATCAATAACATAACCAAGACATAAGTCCCGGACAATCAGCCTTACCTTAAGTCTCGGCTGCATGTCCCCAAGTTTCATCTTCCACCGAAACGTGCTACCGTTCTGTCAAGCTTCTTCACCCTTAGATGACACAACCAAGTGGACGGTGTGGTCCTCCTGATATTCGGACTCCTGAACCTGCCTACCTTCGTGTCCAACACCGAAGCTCTCTCGTACACATACATCTTCGAACAAAAAATCATGCACTGTGCACGTCTCGATGACCCACAGCTTCCACTGAACTGTGTGAATGGTGATACAGCCGCCTCTGATTGAGTTTGCTACAAACTTTGATCTCCACCCTGAATTTAAACTGCTGAAACCAATATCGCTCCGTGAAGCTTTGACAAAGCACATGTAGCCAAAATCTAATCTGTAGCAAAACTCCCACTTGGAGACCGACCATCTGTCATGGGATCAACAGACTGACCATCAATCTTTAACTCCTCACCATTCATTGCTTTGTCATGATGAACCAAATGTTCCGTATTGTAACCCCTCTTTTTGATAATAAAGTCTAATTCTTTTTCTAGAATAATTTATCCATATTTTTAGGAGCATTTTGGTAATTTGGTTATTATTTAGCATCCTCCATTCAGGGGAGTGACATAGTTATAAATAATTAGGTGGAGTGGCAATTTTTGGTAATTTCTTAGAAGTTTATGATTAAAGAGTGGCATCATTAGTAATTATCTATGAAGATTAGAGTGGGAACCTGTCACGACCTGCACCCTAGAGTAAGGACACGAGACGTGGGTACGTCCAGCCTACGCCGTAGTGTCGGCGGTAGAACGCTGTCCTAGGTCAATCATCTAACAATATAAAGGTACATGTACAGTATATACACTCCGAATGGAGGTGACATAGCAAATACAGTCTCAATCACATCTAAGGTAGAGCATGATAAAAGATAGATAAAACATGAAATCCACAAAGAGATATAGCTGATAGAAGTCTAAGTGTCTAAGATACACAAACCCAGAAAATATCTCAAAGCTCAAACACAGTAATCCATAGAATAAATACAACTCAAGACAACTGAAATAAAGTAAGAAAACCCTAGCTATCTATACAACCTCTACTGTGTCTCCTCTAGGCTAGCAGGCAACCTCCAAGCTATCTGTAAAATTTATCAACAAGTCCAGTCAGGACAGGAGCGAGCATAATACATCTCAGCAGATCATGGCAGGTTAGAAAATATAAACATACAGTAGAGTAAGATACAGGAAACTGAAAGGAAGTACATGATGTAAACAGAAAGAGAACTGTAATAGAAATATCTACTATAAATAGAGAACTAACAGTGGCTAGTGATGTAGAGTACATGATAGCACATATGAACAGGACAGATTAGTACATGATCTACACTAAGGAGTTTCACATGATCTACACTACTATGGAATTGTTCACATGACTATTAGCACTCCCTCGTTTTCCCCAATCAATACACAAGGATCTAAGCAGGTTATGTTGTTATACATGATATCACATGAAGGCCCATGAAAGGGTGCACATGATAGTATACATGAGGGCTCAGTGAATATGAGAGTACATGATTCACAAGAGTGTACATGTATGGTGAAAGCACAGGAGTACATGATGAAAGTGAAACGCACATGACACAATGTACCCGATGCTCCCGAGGGGGATAACATCGCATGAAGAGATCCATATAGTACTAATTCGTGATAATGTCGTGACAGCATCAAGTAAAGTAATCTAAAGCAGGAATATAATTCTAACAAGTTATGAAATGATCAGAGAATGTACTCGTTTGATACCCTGAACAGCTGATATGAAAAGATGGCTAACTGGAGTCACAGAGTCCTAGTTATAGCAACATAGGTTATAAAGAGTTCAATTTATATGATAATTGAAATTATAATACAATCTACATGAGTCTAAGTCAATCTAGGTCAACTCTAGTCAACTATGGTCAACTAGTCTAGGTTAGTCAATTCTAGGTCTAAACAAACTAAGTATATACAAATCAAGTATCCAAGATAGCTACTAACTCATAGCCTAAGTCACTTGTTAAACTAAGCACAAAACTAAACCATAAGCTAACAAGGCACACAAACTTAGTCATATAATGTATATATATTATTCACATTCACTGATTCATATACATAGATATATATAGGAAAGCTATATATATAGGCACATACATATATATATAGAGAAAGAGAGGTAAAAGAGTAAGTGAGTGTGTGTGTGTGTTTGGCATGTGTGTGAAAGGGTATGTGTTAATACTCTCAAATGTAGTGATAGGTAGGTGTATGTGACATGGGATACATGGTGTGAAAGGATGTATTAATGCATATGTGTAAAAGGTTATAGGTTAACGCAGTTTATAGAAATGCATACATACATACTTACATTGCATACATGCATACATACATATCATGTATACATACATACATTGCATACATGCCTACATACATATCACATATGCATACTTGCATTCATTCATGCACCTATACATACCTACGTAGATGCATACATACATATTTGAATACATTATATACTTACATACATTATATTCATATATGCATACTCTACATTATATTATATTCATTCCTGCATAAATGCATACATATAATATATGCATACAAACTCATATATTTAAGTCAAAATATATGTGAATACATACATTACATTACCTTAACAAATATATATATATATCATTCATTTATATCCCATATACATGCATACTTCAGTTCATGCATTATATCCATTCACATATCATTAAGTTGCATGCATATACTTATTTTTATTACATACGTGTCATTCATGCATATTACATACTTACATGCATCTATACATTATATACATTGTATGCAACATGTAAAAATAGAAGAGGAAAAAAAAGAAGAAAAACTGAAATAAAAAGGGAAGGAAGAAAAAATGTAAGAAAAAGGGAAACAGTGGACATATACATGCTTGCATCTTATATTCTACACTACCATACATGCTATCATTATATATTACATTACATTATTTGTACATTATGCATTCATATCTATCATTACATGTATATCTTGCATTCATATCTAGCATTCATTATATACTTTCATGCATACATTATATATCATTCTTTCATTCATGCATTTATGCATTGCTTACATACATTACATTGATTGCATTCCTACATGCTTGCATTCAACCATATATATACATTAATGTAAAGAGGATATATATTATTTCATTCATCTAACATATCATGTATTACATACTCTATATTCATTTAATATCCATACTACATAGGCTCATAGGTTACACAAAATGCATATATCGTATAGTCACTCTTCTACTTAAAACTAATAATGTACCAATTAGGTAACTACTAAATTCTAGGATTAAAGTATGTTGTAGCCCTTCGTGTTAGCTTTCCGAAATTTCAAACGGATCGCATTTTCGTGTCCGGAAGCTCCCAAAATTGCGAAAATACCAATACATGTTCGTCTTTCGTACAGCTAACACTCAAATAATTCTACCGAAAGTTACAGAAAGAATTTGGCTTATTAAAATATATATTTGGAAAGCTAACTTCGATACGGTTCTTTTAAAAAAAACGAAAAATAAATCAGAGTTTTAAGCTAAAAGTTATGACATTTCTAAGTTGTTTTGGTTAATAAAAACGTGGATGAATATTATGACGAAATTGAGTTGTTTTGGACAAAAGAACACATATAGGCCAAGATACTTGGATACAAACATAGGTATCCAAATGAAACTCATTCTAACCATCCTAACTAAGATCAATCCACTCTCTAACCATTCTAAAACTGAATTTAAATATCTATTTAAACTATTATCATACATACATACACATGGGGTGTCCTAATTTGGGATCTATCAAGTGGGACACAAGACACATATCTAAAATCCTCAAGAGAGCTCCAAATGGCCTCAAATTTGAATCTAAATGGGACACATGCATGAGGATGGATCCTACGGATTCAAAACTAATTTATATGCAAAGAAAATCGATTTAGAGGATGGGTTTTACCTATTGGGAGTGGAATCCCAATGAAATCCTTTAGGACACGGCTCCGATACGAAGATCCCTCAAAGTGGACACTCCTCCTTGCACTCCTCTTCCAATCCTTGGTAGCACCCTTCCCTTGGAGAATGGGAATGATTGAGGGAAGGTTTGGTGAAGGAATGATTTGATTTGGAGATCAAATCAATGGGAAGGCTCTCTAAAATTAGGGAAGAACAAAAGAAAAATAAAAGAGGCAAGATTGTAATGAATGAAATGAATCATTCTCCCCTAAAGGTGGCTGCCATAAAGTGTCCATTAGGGCTAATGAAAAATGTCCTAATTGCCCCTCTCTAGTCTCATATGGTTAAGTCTAGACTAGGTTCAAGTTTGGGGTCAAAATGATCTAGTTTTGAGTCTCTAACTTAACCATTCTACCATGATAAAAATTAGTTTAATTAACTAACTTAAATGTTGGGTCTTGTGAGCCATGCTTAACTTAATATTGGGTCCCATCTAGAGTTTAAGCTACCCGGGTCACAATACAAGTCGGAACGAGACGAAACTCAAACCCGACTAAACAAATCCAATAAAACAATATTAAAAATATAAAATTTTCCCAAAATACTAAAATATGAAAAATGACCAAAATCATAATACATCAATTTAAATATTATTAAAATAATCTAAAATTCACCAATTAATTAAAATTCTAAATAATTCAAAAGTCACAAAATGACCAAAATATCCTTAGCCTAAAAAATTGTAAATAGTCATTCTAATCACATGGTTAGGTCCCCATGGTCATGGTTAGTCTCTAGGCTCAACAGTTCTAGAGTTCACTAGCTAACACATCAAAATTATAATTCACCAATTATAAATAGTATTAAATTAATTAAAAATTTCCATAAATCATAAATCCTATTATTAAATAATAAACTTTTACAAAAGTTCAAAATTATCCTCATTTTAGAAAAGTGGGTGTTACAAGTCTACCCTCCGTAGAAAATTTCGTCCTCGAAATTAAGATGGTCGTACTTCTTCTAGAGTCTCGTCCCCAACAATCAAAGTCTCAGAACTTACCTAAATCATACAATTTAAAAGAATGGCATACAGGGTCATGGCATACGGTGGTAGTGAAAGTCTCATCTAGGTATACTAGTCATGCTAACCAAAACGGTCATAGGGTATCAAACATACAAGCAATCAGGGGTGTTAAACTGGAAAAGATACAGAAATAACAAATCATCAAAACTGTAAGGCAGTCTACCATCCTATATGAAAACTGGTACTTATCAAAAAATAAAATAAAGATAACTACCAATTATCTATAAAGGGGTACAAAAAAAAATCAAAATCAAAAGTTAAAGAATGAAAGTCAATTGTATTGAAATCCAATCACAATATATAGGATTCTCTTAATCCTGTTAAGACCAAATTATAAGTTCTAAAGGTTATGTGGTTCGTGTATGTATGGTTGTATGTGGACATGTTCATATGGTTAGATAGTAGGCATATGTGTATGTGAAATACACATAAAAGTGTATATGAGGATTTGGGTTTCAAAACAATAGTTATCAAGTTACACTACTCATGGCATATTGGTTAAACAACCTACAATACACAACATATTTACTCATAACATGCATAGCTAACCATATACATATCTATATAAAGAGGTAGAGATTTAGTTATGTATATATATACATTATAACATGTATGCATAAACTCTATATATATCTATATAGATATATGAACATAACATAGAGAGGAAGGGTTAGGTTTACATGGCAGTGTATACTAAGTTAGGGTGTGTGTGTCCTTGTACAGGGTTATAGCTTTAGTATTGAAAGGTTAAATCCAGTTTTAGTTCAGCATTTACATACAAGAATCTGAAATAAGCTAACATTTAAACCAGTGTAATACTAACATAATGCAGCTTCAGATTTTTGGGAATTTGAAACATCACAACTAACTCAATGCTTTCAATACATCCTAACATGATAGAGAAGAAACTCTAACATACTATCCATACATTTAGCTATGCATACAGTTCAATATTACATATTAAATCTGAAATTGAACTAAACATTGAAAATCAATGTGAAAATGTTAACATATATTCAGTTTTAGGATTTGGAGAAATTTGAACATCAAACAACCCAATGTTTATCACAACCTAACATGTAAGAATATGAAACCTAAATTTATATCCCTACATACCACAATGTATATAGCTCAAAATATTACATTTTAAAAAAAATAAAACAGCAAATTAAACTAAACATTTGGAATCCAGTATTAAGGGTTAATATGCACACAGTCTTAGATTTGACAATTCAAACACAAAACTCAACCAATATTTTTTGAATTGAAATTCTATGTATAACATACATGTGCAGTGATGTAAACATAACTAATAACATAAAATTTATATTTAAATTACGAATTTAAGCTGGAAAAAGAAGAGAACCAGAATATTAGGGTTTTGACAATTTAAACATCAACAACATATTAATATATATTTAGATAGGTTGGAAATCAAAGTGTAGCATGCATACGTATCAGGCAAGTGTCTGTGTCCGCTATATATATATATATTTTCATGTTCCAATATAAAAATCAAATTCCATATCAAGATCAACATTCAGATTCTTACCAAGATTGCAAAGTAGGTGATTGATGTAACCAAGACAATTTTTATTATTATTATTATTATTTAATACAAGAATAATAGCAAGACGAAAATAACGATAAAATCTGTTCTGCTTATCTGTTTAAAAGGAGGAACCATTTTGAAATCAGAGCTATAATATCAAATCCAAGATAAGGTCTAGCAGAAATCATCAATTCATTGTATTAAGAAGAAATTCATAGTAAGAAGTTACACAAAGGTTTATAAAAACAGCTAACCTACTCCTAAGTTAAATAATGAGAAGCAAAACAAAACAAACAAATAATAATTCTTTTTTTTGAAGGACTGGAACAAAAGTAGAGAAAACATGTTCAAAAATATTTAAGGTACAATCTGATAATCATATACGTCTATCCAAAATTATGGTACTATAAATCCTCGTCATACTAGTAAGCAAGGCTATGATAATCACAGAGTCCTCGACTTAGGCACATACCTCTAGAATCATGGTATTTAAAATTTTTGCGATGCCGCTAGCTTGGCTGCGAAAACCTTAAATTCTCACACCCGAGAAATATATCCAAAATTAGACTATATGTCCTCACCATGCTGGCTAATATGACTGTAGAAGACTAGATTCCATAACTTAGATGACCTAGCCCATATAATTTCATTCTGACAAAAAAAAAAATTAAATCAACAATGGATACCAAAAATCAAATTTTTATCAACGAACATCAAGATTCAAAACTGAACAATAATCCATTAAATCATATAAATACAAACTCGGATGCAACAGCTAAGATCAAGATTCAAAATTCAACAATTATCCATCAAAATCAATAAATACAAACTCAAATTCAACAATAATCCATCAAAATTAAGTTCAACAACAGAAAGTAAGGATAAATTAAATCAAGGGAAGAAGAGTTTTCAAATCGAAGTTAAAATAAGATTCTCAAGGGTCGTCCCAGGAATCTCTCAAGGGATCCTAACTGTGATTGAGTACCTTCAAAAATATATCATAATCCTACTGCACGCTGTAGTGGTACTCTAGTTCGAATACCACTACACAAACTCGACCTGCATGGGCCACCACTAAAAACGTGTCACGACTCGCACCCTAGAGTAAGGACACGAGACGTGGTTACGTCCAGCCTACGCCGCAGTGTCGGCGGTAGAACGCTGTCCTAGGTCAATCATCTAACAATATAAAGGTACCTGTACAGTATATACACTCCGAATGGAGGTGACATAGCAAATACGGTCTCAATCACATCTAAGGTAGAGCATGATAAAAGATAGATAAAACATGAAATCCACAAAGAGATATAGCTGATAGAAGTCTAAGTGTCTAAGATACACAAACCCAGAAAATATCTCAAAGCTCAAACACAGTAATCCATAGAATAAATACAACTCAAGACAACTGAAATAAAGTAAGAAAACCCTAGCTATCTATACAACCTCTACTGTGTCTCCTCTAGGCTAGCAGGCAACCTCCAAGCTATCTGTAAAATTTATCAACAGGTCCAGTCAGGACAAGAGTGAGCACAATACATCTCAACAGATCATGGCAGGTTAGAAAATATAAACATACAGTAGAGTAAGATACAGGAAACTGAAAGGAAGTACATGATGTAAACAGAGAGAGAACGGTAATAGAAATATCTACTATAAATAGAGAACTAACAGTGGCTAGTGATGTAGAGTACATGATAGCACATGTGAACAGGACAGATTAGTACATGATCTACACTAAGGAGGTTCATATGATCTACACTACTATAGAATTGTTCACATGACTATTAGCACTTCCCCGTTTTTTTCCAATCAATACACAAGGATCTAAGCAGGTTATGTTATTATACATGATATCACATGAAGGCCCATGAAAGGGTGCATATGATAGTATACATGAGGGCTCCGTGAACATGAGAGTACATGATTCACAAGAGTGTACATGTATGGTGAAAGCACAGGAGTACATGATGAAAGTGAAACGCACATGACACAATGTACCCGATACTCCCGAGGGGGATAACATCGCATGAAGAGATCCATATAGTACTAATCCGAGATAATGTCGTGACAGCATCAAGTAAAGTAATCTAAAGCAGGAATATAATTCTAACAAATTATGAAATGATCAGAGAATGTACTCGCCTGATACCCTGAACAGCTGATATGAAAAAATGGCCAACTGGAGTCACAGAGTTCTAGTTATAGCAACATAGGTTATAAAGAGTTCAATTTATATGGTAATTAAAATTATAATACAATCTACATGAGTCTAAGTCAATCTAGGTCAACTCTAGTCAACTATGGTCAACTAGTCTAGGTTAGTCAATTCTAGGTCTAAACAAACTAAGTATATACAAATCAAGTATCCAAGATAGCTACTAACTCATAGCCTAAGTCACTTGTTAAACCAAGCACAAAACTAAACCATAAGCTAACAAGGCACACAAACTTAGTCATATAATGTATATATATTATTCACATTCACTTATTCATATACATAGATATATATATAAAGAAAAGCTATATATAGGCACATACATATATATATATAGAGAAAGCGGGGTAAAAGAATAAGTGAGTGTGTGTGTGTTTGGCATGTGTGTGAAAGGGTATGTGTTAATGCTCTCAAATGTAGTGATAGGTAGGTGTATGTGACATGGAATACATGGTGTCAAAGGTGTATGAATGCATATGTGTAAAAGGTTATAGGTTAACGCAGTTTATAGAAATGCATACATACATACTTATATTGCATACATGTATACATACATATCATGTATACATACATACATTGCATACATGCCTATATACATATCACATATGCATACTTGCATCCATTCATGCACCTATACATACCTATATAGATGCATACATACATATTTGAATATATTATATACTTGCATACATTATATTCATATATGCATACTCTACATTATATTATATTCAATCCTGCATAAATGCATACATATAATATATACATACAAACTCATATATTTAAGTCAAAATATATGTGAATACATATATTACATTACCTTAACAAATAAATAAATAAATATATATATATATATATATATATTATTTATTTATATCCCATATACATACATACTTTAGTTCATGCATTATATCCATTCACATATTATTAAGTTGCATGCATATACTTATTTTTATTACATACAAGTCATTCATGCATATTACACACTTACATGCATCTATACATTATATACATTGTATGCAACATATAAAAATAGAAGAGAAAAAAAAGAAGAAGAAAAACTGAAATGAAAAAGAAAGGAAGGAAAAATATAAGAAAAAAACAGTGGACATATACATGCTTGCATCTTATATTCTACATTACCATCCATGCTATCATTATATATTGTATTACATTATTTATACATTATGCATTCATATCTATCATTACATGTATATCTTGCATTCATATCTAGCATTCATTATATACTTTCATGCATACATTATATATCATTCTTTCATTCATGCATTTATGCATTGCTTACATACATTACATGGATTGCATTCCTACATGCTTGTATTCTACCATATATATACATTAATGTAAAGAGGATATATATCATATATATATCATTTCATTCATCTAATATATCATGTATTACATACTCTATATTCATTTTATATCCATACTACATAGGCTCATAGGTTACACAAAATGTATATATCGTATAGTCACTCTTCTACTTAAAACCAATACTGTACCAATTGGGCCTCTACTAAATTCTAGGATTAAAGTATGTTGTAGCCCTTCGTGTTATCTTTTTGAAACTTCAAACGGATCGCATTTTCGTGTCCGGAAGCTCCCGAAATCGCAAAAATACCGAAACACGTTTGTCTTTCGTACAGCTGACACTCAAATAATTCTACAGAAAGTTATAGAAAGAATTTGGCTTATTAAAATATATATTTGGAAAGCTAACTTCGATACGGTTCTTCTAAAAAAAACAGAAGATAAATCGGAGTTCTAAGCTAAAAGTTGTGATATTTCTAAGTTGCTTTGGTTAATAAAACGTGGATGAATATTATAACGAAATTGAGTTGTTTTTGACAAAAGAACACATATAGGCCAAGATAATTGGATACAAACATAGGTATCCAAATGAAACTCATTCTAACCATCCTAACTAAGATCAATCCACTCTCTAACCATTCTAAAACTGAATTTAAATATCTATTTAAACTATTATCATACATACATACACATGGGGTGTCCTAATTTGGGATCTATCAAGTAGGACACAACACACATATCTAAAATCCTCAAAAGAGCTCCAAATGGCCTCAAATTTGAATCTAAATGGGACACATGCATGAGGATGGATCCTACGGATTCAAAACTAATTTATATGTAAAGGAAATCGATTTAGAGGATGGGTTTTACCTATTGGGAGTGGAATCCCAATGAAATCCTTTAGGACACGGCTCCGATAAGAAGATCCCTCAAAGTGGACACTCCTCCTTGTACTTCTCTTCCAATCCTTGGTAGTACCCTTCCCTTGGAGAATGAAAATGATTGAGGGAAGGTTTGGTGAAGGAATGATTTGATTTGGAGATCAAATCAATGGGAATGCTCTCTAAAATTAGGAAAGAACAAAAGAAAAATAAAAGAGGCAAGATTGTAATGAATGAAATGAATCATTCTCCCCTAAAGGCGGCTGCCATAAAGTGTCCATTAGGGCTAATGGGAAATGTCCTAATTGCCCCTCTCTAGTCTCATATGGTTAAGTCTAGACTAGGTTCAAGTTTGGGGTCAAAATGATCTAGTTTTGAGTCTCTAACTTAACCATTCTAACATGATAAAAATTAGTTTAATTAACTAACTTAAATGTTGGGTCTTGTGAGCCATGCTTAACTTAATATTGGGTCCCATCTAGAGTTTAAGCTACCCGGGTCACAATACAAGTCGGAACGAGACGAAACTCAAACCCGACTAAACAAATCCAATAAAAACAATATTAAAAATATAAATTTTTTCCAAAATATTAAATATAAAAAATAACAAAAATCATAATACATTAATTTAAATATTATTAAAATAATCTAAAATTTACCAATTAATTAAAATTCTAAATAATTCAAAAGTCACAAAATAACCAAAATACCCTTATCCAAAAAAATTATAAATAGTCATTCTAATCACATGGTTAGGTCCCCATGGTCATGGTTAGTCTCTAGGCTCAACAGTTCTAGAGTTCACTAGCTAACACATCAAAATTATAATTCACCAATTATAAATAGTATTAAATTAATTAAAAATTTCTATAAATCATAAATCCTATTATTAAATAATAAAATTTTACAAAAGTTCAAAATTACCCTCATTTTAGAAAAGTTGGTGTTACAGAACCTTCTAGATCATCCCTAATTAATCATGGTTATTGTTAATTAATCTTAAAAATATTCTTTGGAATCTAACATATTATTAGGAATATTCTTGGAATATTCCTTGGAGTCCATGTGCTAATTAGATATATATTATTCCTAACTACACCTATAAATACCCCTAATTATCATTAGCACCAATCATTCCTACTCATCCACCTAAACATGACGGTCTTGTCTTGCCGTGTCGACGTGTCCACCATATTTTATTAATTTCATTAGCTCCTCTATCCATCTCTCTCGTGTCCCGGGTCCAACCCCGAGGACACGGACACACCCTATTTCCAAATCTCTCCATTAGCCCCTAATACACCCCTGTGTCCCGGATACAGACACATCCACTGTTCAGAAACCCTAAACCTAAACCTAATTCTCTGTCCGTCGCCGCCACAACTCGTCGTTGTCGCCGCTCCGCCTTAAGCCGCCACAAACTACCCTGAACGTGTGTCCGATGTGGATATGCTGTTGATTCGACTCCACCACCGCCGAAGATCGTCGACTCCACTACCAGCATCATAGATCGACCACGATGTCGTCTTCTTCTCGTCGGAGCACCGTCGATCCGTCACTGCTCCTCATCGTCGTACGTCGTCGCAGTCTCGCCAAGCTGACCGGAGCTTTGCCTCGGCCAGCTGGTTGAGAGCCCAATCCCAGACTAAGGGTTGGATTGGGCTGAATTACTATTAAGTTATTTAATAAATAGATTATATTAATTAATTTATTGTTAGTTAATTAGTCTAACTAATTGTTAAATTAGATTGTTAAATGGTTAATTGGTTAGCAAGTTTCTTTAGTGATTGTATATATTTTTTCTAATTCTTTAATTAGAATTCTATTTAGTTAATAATATATTATCTTCCTAAATTCTTTAATCAGTTTAGCTACATAATTATTTTCTTGATTCTTTATTAAATTTTATTTGGCTAAATTTGTTATATTATTCTTAGTTAAGGATTAATTATCTATATTGTTGTTAATATTCGGTAGCTACTACAATAACTAGCTATAGCTATTTTAGGCCTAAAATATTCTGGAATATTTTAGAATGCCTTCAAATAGAATCTAATTGTTCCTTAACTACTTATAGGTGGTCTAGAAGCATTTTGCAATCTTCCGAAGAAAGGCAAGTACATGTACGTTAACTTTACTTAGCGGCATTGCATGACATAATTTATACTTCACTTGCTTGTTTCTCGTGTTCCTGTCAGAAGGGAGAACATTCATGAAGCATTTAGTTTACTTTGGCCTATGGACATTTACATAATTGTTAGCACTATATGCATGTGCCTTACATTCATTACTTGTGTAACTGCTAGAATATCGGCTACAATGTGCCTTACTCTTACTTGCGTGACTGCTAGCATATCGGCTATGATGTGCCTTATACATGATATCCCCTACATGCTTATTGGTGTTCTATTGTGTAACGCCCCAGTCCCAATATACGTAGGACTAGGCATACAAAACTGCCAGCTGCATACATATGAAGAATACTCTAATATATGGAATCCTCGTACGTATACATAAACTGTAAGAATAAAAATCACAGGCCAAAAACACAAAAGATCACAGAAGTCCAGATAAAATAAAATAAACGAATCAAAAGAAATAGCTGGATGGAAACAGATCCAGTACCAAACAACCATGAAAATAGTCTTAAAAATTGGCGTTCAACCTCCTCAAATAGAAAAAAAATAGCAAAAGATGTCCACTACAAAAGTATCAAATCATGACAAAAGAACAAGATCTCGGAAGGTGAGACCTCATCGTTTGTGAAGCAAGACCGTATCTCCAGCAGAGCTTCCAGTAAATAAAAGGGAAGTGCATACTTGGCCCATACGCTAAGGAACTGTTCTCCCCACCCAGTGCCTATCTATGTCATTTATATAACATACATGAACCTCTAATAACTGCCAAGTTCACTAATTATTCAATATCTATTGGCAGTTACTTCCTAACCGTTGTACGTCTCAAACGTATCAGTGGTCAGCCGACTACTCGAGTCTGTATCCTACATGTGACTCACAACACGTGGTAAAGCAAGTGTCAAGGCCATATGATATATACCACTACCTCATTTTAGTGGGTGGTCATCTAGTATTAAGTTATTATGCATAAAATACAGTAAAGCCATGAAAATGACAAATGTAGTCGCTCGCACCTAAGTATGACTTGGGCGCACAGTGTGATAGAAACAGGCAGTATAAGAATAAACTGAATAAAATAACATAAATAAAATAGTAATAAATGATAAAATATATTGGTAATGTATCTTGCCTGAGGGGGGTGCGCAGAAATAGCGAAGTCCAGTACTCAGATCATCGGAATCCGTAGCAATAAAAAGTCAACTCCCGTAAACGTCCTCGGATGCTGAAATAAATATCATGAACATTTTTGGTATAAATACATGTCTAGAAACACCTACCCAAAATTCTAATTATGGACACGAGGCAAAATTATAATTTTGGGTCAAAACGATGACCGTTATTGTACCGTTTTGTACCGAAAAGTGTGCAAGTACTGACGGTATCTAAAGTCATCAAACTATATGACTATAGGTCCGGTTTGACGATACGAACCCAACCGTATGTCCAAAGTTGGATTCCGGTGGACCGTTCACAAAATTTTTCGTTGGATCGAATTGCGGGCCCTCCAAAATAGCGTTCCGATCGACCATCTCATAATCGGACCAAATATGGCATACAAGACCAAAAAATGATACGTCATGTTGGCACAAGTTTCGTCTCGTGATGATGAACGTTAATGAAGTTATGAACTAGTTTGTAAAGGAGTCGATACGGGGTATCTCAACCGATACGCCTCGATTTTCTCGCACACGCACAACGAAATTGAGTTCCGTCGAATCCTACTCGTCGACAACATCCATATGCATCTTTTGACGCTCATAGGTTGTGACCACATCGTCCAGTTTGTCGGAGCGCACGTCGTATCAAATGTTTTTCCAAGATTTCAATTTTTAAGAACAGGTTTTTCTAGGTTTTTTTGGAATCAAATAACTTTCTGTTCGATAGATGAAAAATAATTCTACAAGAAGCGTTTTAATATCGTATAGGTTATCTATCAATGTTTCAAATTTGTTTTCGAAAATCTAAGTGATTGGTTCAAAATCTTCCTTCCAATCTAGGGTTTAGGACTGTGTTAAGGCTCTGTCGTTCTCGTGATTTTCCTAATTTTTAAGGAATTTTCACGAACTGTATAAACCTAACATGGGAAATCTAATTAAAGGGGTTTGTTGAGGGTTATGTAGTCTCTACACAGGATGTAATGGATCGAAAAATTATCAAGCAGAAGTGGAGAAATAAGTCTCGAAAGTAGGGTACCTGGAAGCCTTCGAAAGTTGGGTGTACTCTGTTGTGGTCGGGTCTTTGGACTTCTCCAGCGGCACGGCAGCCTACGGCGGCTTGCAGATGGTCGGAATAGGGCGTAGGGGTGTCGGCGCTCTGCAGGAGTCGGTGGTTTGGGTTGGGGTATAGTATCAAAGAAGAAATCATGATGAAACCCTACGCGAATACTGTGTATAAGTATTGCATTTAAAAACTTACTCCGGTTTGAATTTCTAGTCTTTATCCTGCGTAGGAATCCTAGGGTTATAGGGATTCTAGTAGGTTTGAAATTTGGGAACAGATTGGATTGAATTTGGTTCAAGATAGGACTAAATCCCATCTTCCTTGATGCTTTGTTTTTTTGTTCACGGGAATGAAAGAAAAAAAAGGGGGTAGGGTATTTGTAACTACTGTTCCATGGGGAACAGTAGTTGTTGAATAGCTTTGTTTTTTTACTACTATAACTAATATACTTATATAATTTTTTAATACTTATATATATATATATATATATATATATATATATATATATATATAAATTATATATATATAAATTATATATATATATATATATATATATATATATATATATATATATATATATATAAATTATATATATATAATATATATATATATATATATATATATATATATATATATATATATATATATATATATATATATATATATATATATATATATATATTTGCAGCCTACGGTGGCTTGTAGGTGGTCGAAATAGGGTGTAGGGGTGTCGGCGCTCTGCAGGAGTCGGTGGTTTGGGTTGGGGTATAGTATCAAAGAAGAAATCATGATGAAACCCTACGCGAACACTATGTATAAGTATTGCATTTAAAAACCTACTCTGGTTTGAATTTCTAGTCTCCATCCTGCGTAGGAATCCTAGGGTTATAAGGAATCTAGTAGGTTTGAAATTTGGGAATAGATTGGATTGAATTTGGTTCAAGACAGGACTAAATCCCATCTTCCTTGATGCTTTGTTTTTTTGTTCACGGGAATGAAAGAAAAAAAGGGGGGGGTAGGGTATTTGTAACTACTGTTCCATGGGGAACAGTAGTTGTTGAATAGCTTTGTTTTTTTTTACTACTATAACTAATATACTTCTATAATTTTTTTTAATACTTATATATATATATAATAAAATCTTTAAGAAAATTTCTAAAAATCTAAAACCACATGAATTACTTATAGAGAAATTTTTAAAAAAAATGTAATATACTCATAATTAATATCTACCTACTAGTTTCTATATAGAAAAATATCATGTAAATATTTACAAACTATTTATAAATAAAAAAATTCCAAAAATATATTAAAATAAAATAATATAAAATTTATAAAAATTGGGGGGTTTACATCCTACACAACTTAAAAAAATTTTGTCTTCGAAATTAAAAATAATCCTAATATCAAAGAATATCGAGATTAAGTATGAAGGAATAGCAAGTATGTCGAATCGCAACTCGGTTTCCGAAAGGACGGAAGGGTAGTTATAAATGGAAACCACATTGGCTCCATATCCCACAACATATGGTATTATTGTTTCAAGGCCCTATCCAACTTATAGAAGTTGGCTAACCATGAAAATCGTTGTTCCAAGGCTTCAAAAAGATCAAATATTTCTAAGGAAAGATATATGAGTACTAGGTACTTCTTACCATGGTCACGGATCTTAAGGGAAGTTTGGTATCCATTTGGTCTTCTTGGTCAATAACACTATAAAGAAGAAAAAAAAACATAGTCATGCTCCAGCAAGATAATAGGAATTGTATTGGCCAAAATATAACTAGGACGGAGTGGTATCGAGGGATTTCATATTGAATGAAACTTGGGTTTAATCTATATTGGCTGGACAAAATCTCGTAGAATCAATCTAAACCATCCCTATTAGGTTAGGGTAACCTAAAACAGGTTCTAACTCAAATGGTTGGGCTATTCCGAGTTGGATTGGTTTAATAGGTGCCGTAAGTCTGAAAATGTGCCTTCCATGACTTTTGTGTATAAGTAGCACAAAGGCGCTCAATTAAGTGGCACACTAGTGGCTACGCATAGTAGGCTTGGGGTAGATCATAACCATATATTAGGTCGAAAGAATTTAGTCGATATTGGGTCTTTATTTGAAGTCGGGAAGTACATCGACATTATGATAAGGGTTATTGTTGCCCTTTTTGACCCGAAAGTCGCATAAAAATAATAGAGTACAAGGGGACATATTTGAGTGGGACATGATATGTCTAGATGAAGGTGGACTCGTTAGGTCTTGCATATAAAATTTGTTGGAAGGTAACAACTAGTATTGTGCTCCGAATATCAATGTTATGGTAGGGGACACCAAATGATCTAAATAGAAAGTAGGTGATCATGAGGAACTAATTTATCATCCTAGTGGGAACCGATTTATCCTAGTCACTCGATAATCCTAGTAAATCCTAAAACATTGAGGGACTTATAATCTATACTCTCCAGAAATTCTTTTCTCGAAAGTAAAACTAAGATACGATACTATGATAGAATAGAATTTGAAGAATCAAGGTCGCAATCTTTGTATCTCGGGATGATCATCTAGGTAATTGTCCTATGTTGTTGCTGAGATTCTGCAAA
This sequence comes from Iris pallida, assembly GCA_029216955.1. Lineage (NCBI taxonomy): Eukaryota > Viridiplantae > Streptophyta > Magnoliopsida > Asparagales > Iridaceae > Iris > Iris pallida. The sequence goes on from JANAVB010013597.1 coordinate 450,146, forward strand.
TCATCTTGACCTGCACCGAGTTATTCTAGCTGGTACTAAGGCTGGGTTTATCAAAACATCGTCAAGGTTAGAATCGAGCAAACAGGAAATAATAGAAGTAATTTCAAGAACAGTATGAAGACAAGCTAGATGCATAGGATGTAATCTAGATAGAATCAGAGAACCATATACCTCTGTAATGATGTTATTCAAAGTCTGCCCCGCCAGCATACATCTGGATGCATAACTTCTGAATTTAACGGATGGCGCCAGTGTGTGTCTGTCATGCCAGTCAATATAGGTTCTCGAACTTATCTTTGGCCAAATCCGTGAGGTTTTTTTTAATTAACTTTGCATGAAAATATAGAAAAAAGACCAACATGCATAGGATAATGTTCAAGTAGAAGTCGAGAAACATACGTAGCCATGATGCCGTTATCTAAAGTCTGCCTCGCTAGTATTTCTCTGGCTGCAAAAAATTTGATTCCGTAATACAAGGATAAATATAATTTCTCAAACCTTTTCTCGGACCGACTAATGGAATATTTTTCAATATAATGAAAGGAAGTGAGAAGAATTTCTCTAGAAGATAACAGATAAGATTTTAGTCAATCCTAGGAATGGTGGTAAAACATAATCAACTGTATCCCTACTCTAAATTTTTTTATATAAGCCAACTATTTGTTTCTCCAATACTCTTTTCGTCTTACTATACACAAGCATCCTTAATGAACATAGAACACTTAGTGGTCACAAGACATGCTTAGCCTATTACTTATTTAGGGGCAAGTTAGTAATTACTATACTCATATATTATGTGAGCCTCACAATCGCTTAATCAAGGGAATTCGTCTAGATTTCCTAATACAGTCATTCCTAATTGGTAGGTGGTACGACCTAACTAAAAAAAAAGTTTACACAAATCGCGGAGGAGATCAACGAAAGGATCAAATCATCGGAGGAAGAGAATATTCACATAACATTGGATTCAAATAATGTGGCAATGTCTGAAGGGTGAAGGGAATTTTGCTCATGGTATGATTTAAGGAATGTGTAAAAAAATTCTAAGGGTTTATGGTAAACCATGATGAAAATAGGTATTCCTATCGATAACACAGTTTCTTGAGAAAAGATAGTATACTATTTTCGAGGTCATCGTATGATCAGAGATTTTACTCTAATCATTCTTAATTACCAAACAATTTAGAAAGCAAAGACAATGGATCAATGTTTTGGAAAAGGGATAAATAACTCAGGATGGAAATACATGGCTAGGCTGATGACTAACTAGTGTGGGTGTGGCTCCAGTGTCAAATAATGCAATAATAGGAACGTAATAACTAAAACCATACCTGCTATGACTTTCTCTTTTGATTTTGCATCCTCTATTACTAGAGAGAAAGCATGTCCATAATTTCGACCGAGGCCCTGAGCTCTGGCCCTGTTGTACTGCACTGCCTTGAAGGTAATGGTGGGCGAGGTGCTCCTACTGCTGGTGTCATGAGCTTCGACACCTGCTGAACCGTCGTAGTACGGGAAGTATTGGAGCTGTTGGCCTCTGGGTCGGCTAAGCATGCACTAGAGCCCGTGGCTCAGGACAATCTTTAATCATATGTTGTTCTAATCCGCATCTCAAGCATAAGCCAAGACGAATTCGACAATCATTTTGAAAGTGGCCCTGCTTCCCGCAGTAGTTACAAATGGTCCTCTGATAGGGCATGCCTCTCCGCTGTAGCTGTGCCATGGGTCTTCTAATTGGCCCGTCCTGAGTTACTCTAGCTGGTACTAGGGTTGGTGGAGGTAGATAGAGTCCTGTTCAAGGCTACTTATATATTATTCCTTACAAATGCATTATGTTGCTGCTGTAATTATAATAGCTTAAGCAAGAACTTTGCTACCGAAGCCTCATTATCGTAAGAAACTGGCAGATGTGGTGGGGATTGTGGAGAAGGTGGCATATATTTTATCCTGGAAAGCTGGGGTCTGCTGGTCAGGCTGTTCTATCTAGGGTTCCACACCTTGAGGGTACTGTTGGGTATGTTGGGTCCTCTAATCTGATTGAGACAGATGACTTGGCTGAAGTGATGTGGTAGAGGTTATTGTTGGAGGCTGCGAGGGAACTTCTCCTCTTGGGTTGTCGAGTCTTCACAGGTAATGGTAAGAGGGGCAACGTGACTGCTACTAGAATTCATCATATTGTCACGAAGGTAAGAGAAATGTTAGAACGAAATTTTAAGCAAGAGGCAATTCAAGCGATCAAGGAGAGTTCAAAAAAGATTGAAGTCAAAAGGGGTAATAAATTGTGGATGAGATACTATTCCTATTCCTAGATACAGGGTTGTTGGGCACAGTCATGCAACCCAACAATATTTTCTTGACCTGTATGGGCCACCACAAAAATATGTAACACCCCAGTCCCAATATACGTAGGACTAGGCATTCAAAATATGCCAACTGCATACATACGAAGAATACTCAAATATATGGAATCCTTGTACGTATACATAAGCTGTAAGAATAAAACTCACAGGCCAAAATGCAAAGTAACTACATCTCATCCACAGAACACAAGAAATAACAGAAGTCCAGATAAAATAAAATAAACGAGTCAAAAGATATAGTCGGGTGGAAACAGATCCACTACCAAACAGCTATGAAAATAGTCTTAGAAACTGGAGTCCGATCTCCTCAAATAGAAATAAAAAACTATAAAAAGATGTCCACTACAAAAGTCTCAAAACAAAAGTCTCAAATCATGACTAAAGAACTAGATCTCGGAAGGTGAGACCTCATCGTCTGTGAAGGAAGGATCGAGTGTCGAACCGTACTCCTGGGAGAAGTCCTGATCGTCTAAGCTGGAGAATTCTCCAGCTCCACAGCGGGACGTAACACGATACAAGAAATAACATGCCATATAAACTGTAAAAAATAAAGATGCATGCAATAGGATGCCTAACCGTTCTACAGTGAATATGCAGTTAAGAACAAACCTCCAACGCATGGACACTCTGGCTATAATGGATTTGGTATGGACCCCTCTATGGGCACCAGGGATCTCAAAGCATGACATTCCACGAATATCAGAGGCCAGCAAGAACATGATAAAGGGGTAAGCAAGACCGTAGCTCCAGCGGAGCTTCCGGTAAATAAAAGAAATGTGCATACTTGGCCCATACGCTAAGGAACTATTCTCTCCACCCAATATCTATTTATGTCATCTCCATAACATACATCAACCTCTAATAACTGTCAAGTCCACTAATCATACAATATTTATTGGCAGTTACTTTCTAACCATCGCACGTCTCATACGTATCGGTGGCCAGCCGACTACGCGAGTCTGTGTTCTACAAATGACTCACAACACGTGGTAAAGCAAGTGTCAAGACCATATGAGATATACCAATACCTCATTTTAGTGGGTGGTCATCTAGTACTAAGTTATTATGCATAAAATAGAGTAAAGCTATAAAAACGACTAATGGAGTCGCGCGCACCCAAGTATGACTTGGATGCACAGTATAATAGAAACAAGCAGTATAAGAATAAAATGAATAAAATAACAAAAATAAAATAATAATAAATGACAGAATATATTGGCAAGGTATCTTGCCTTAGGGTGGTGCGCAGAAAGAGCAAAGTCCAGTACTCAGATCATCAGAATCGATAACAATGAAAAGTCAACTCCCGCAAACGTCCCCGGATGCTGAAATAAACATCACGAACATTTTTGGTATAAAAGATGTCTAAAAATACCTACCCAAAAGTCTAATTCTAGATACGGAAGCAAAATCATAATTTTGGGTCAAAACGATGTCCGTCGTTGGACCCGCTTTGCACCGAAAAGCATGCCAGTACCTACAATCTCTAAAGTCATCAAACTATATATTTAAGGGTCCGATTTGATGATATGAACCCAACTGTATGTCCACAATTGGATTCCAGTGGGCCGTGCATAAATTTACCCATTGGATCGGGTCGCGGGTCCGCCAAAATGGCATTCCGGTCAACCATCTCAGAATCGGACCAAACTTGGCATACAAGACCAAAAAAATGATACGTTTCTGTTGGTGTAAGTTTCATCTCAAGATGAAGAACATGCACGAAGTTATGGACTAGTTTGAAAAGGGACCGATACGGGGTATCACGACCGATACGTCTCGATTTCGTTGCACACGCACAACAAAATTAATTTTCGTCGAATCCTACACGTCGACAATGTCCATACACATCTTTCGATGCTCATAGGTTGCGACCACGTCGCCCAATTTTTGGGACGCACACCGTATCGTAAAATTTTCCAAGATCAATTTTTAAGAACATATTTTTCTGGGTTTTTTGGAATCAAATAACTTTCTGTTTGATAGATGAAAAATAATTCTACAAGAAGCGTTTTAATCTCGTATAGGTTATCTATCACTATTTTAAATTTGATTTCAAAAATTCTAAGTGATTGGTTCAAAATCTTCCTTCTAAACTAGTGTTTGGGACTGTGTTAAGGCTTTGTTTGTTCTCGTGATTTTTCTTGATTTTTTAGCAATTTTCACGATCGGTATAAATCTAATATGGGAAATCTAATTAAAGGGGTTCGTTGATGGTTATGTAGTCTCTACACAGGAAGCAATGGATCAAAAAATTATCGAACAACAATGGAGAAATAAGCCTTGAAAGTAGGGTACTGGAAGCCTTCGAAAACAGGGTGTACTCTATTATGGTCGGGTCTTTGGACTTCTCCGGCGACGCGACGGCCTACGACGGCTTACAGGTGGTCGGAATGGGGCGTGGGGGTGTCGACGTTCTGCAGGAGTCGGTGATTGGGTTGGGGTATGGTATTGAAGGAGAAATTGTGATGAAACCCTACATGAACACTGCGTATAAGTATTGCGTTTAAAAACCTACTCCGGGTCAAATTTTTAGTCTCCATCCTGCGTAGAAATCATAGGGTTGTAGGGAATCTAGTAGGTTTGAAATTTGGGAACATATTGGATTGAATTTGGTTCAATATAGGACTAAATCCCATCTTCCTTGATGCTTTTTTTGTTCGTAGGAACGAAAAAAAGGGGGTCGGGTGTTTGTAACTACTGTTCCTTCGGGAACAATAGTTACGGAATAGCTTTTTTTACTACTATAACTAATATATATATATATATATATATATATATATATATATATATATATAAATATATATATATATATATGGAAAATTCTACAATATATACACCCTTTTTGGATGTATCGATACATCCCAAATCTGAACGAACCGTTGGATGTTCATCCAACGGTTCATATTAAATTCAGATTAAATAATACAGGAGACATCATTTAATACTGTTTTTGACTTTTGACATCTTGTTAACTTGTTATAGCAGGTCATTCTTCAATGCAATTTTTCAATGAACACCCTAAATTAACTCATATTTACTTTCTCTTTCGTCCACATAATTTAATATTTTGTGCAACTACATATAATAATAATTGTGTGTCGGCCGAAAAGAAAGGACACAGTGTGTCCAGGTCTGTAGGAGATATAGACGACGATACCACCGCTGCTAGCGATCTAGATGATGACACCGACGACGACATGGACGAAGTTCCTGTAGCCAATGTGGATAATAGTAAGGGAAGAATTTAGAGGAAGAAGAGTGGTAGGAAGCCGATAAAAGCTCGTTGTCTCAAATCTCTTCTTTGTGTAAATTAAATCCAAGGAGGACACAATCCCTAATTAGTTATTGCTTAGCAGAGTCTGCTTAGTTGTTGTAAAATTGTGGTGTTGCTTCTGTAACATTTTTATCATTAATCTCATGTTTTCTATGAATATGTGTTCTGTTTGATTTTGATTTAGTAATCTTTCCGTAATTTATTTTTTTGCTTCATCTAATAATTTAATATTTTTGTTATAAAGCTACAGGCCATGGTGGTGGTGGTGGAAGGAGAAACGGAGATGAAGAAGGAAAGAAGAAGAAGTTTCGGTTCGCGGCGGACTTTGTCGAGCCCTCCTCGAACAACGAGGTGTACCAGCAGAATTAAACCTCTTATAGAGTTTCTCAAATTGTTAATCATGATAACCTTTGTACTTTCAAACGGCTAGTAGAATCTTCCTCGAGCCCTCCTCAATTAAACGGCTAATAGATTGTTTGCTCGTCTCAAAATTTATTTGTCTTTCCATCTTCCTCACTTTTTGTACTTTTCTCTTGCTATATATACAATAGTTTTCTTGTTTCAACTATTATTTATTCTGAAATACATAGAATAGTTTTCTGAAATACAATAGTTTTCTTGTTCTCAAGATGTCTACTCGTATGGTAGAAAATATAGACGACGTAGAAGATTGGTTGCCAACTCCAAATGAAACCTTCATTCCGCGTTTGTTGCGCAGGAATAAAGAACAACTGTCGACGATTTTAGCTCAAATTGTATCGATCAATTCTAAGCTTGGTTTAATAGAAATTGAACAAATGAATATATCTCGACGTTTGGATAAGATTGAAGAATCTCCAACTTTGAAGAAGGTATTTTCATCTAGAGTATTTAATAATGTGGAGAAGGTTTCCGTTGAATCTTTCGATGAGGAGGACGTGCTGCTACAGAATCATGATAAAGCAATAGACCGAATTCCCGTATTGTGTCCTACAGAAGAAACTGACTTTAGCAGTTCTTCAAAAAGAATGCGTAAAAATTTAGATCCGGTCACACCATTGAAAAGTTTAACAAAAACTTCAACCTCGAAGCCTAGCAAGTGTACTAGTGATTCTTCGAGTTATTACGACTATATTTTTGCGGATGATAGACCTGAAGAGTAAGTAATATGAGTTTCGATTTAATTCCAACAATTTTTTTCTCCTAATTTATTCGTTTCTTTTCTTAGAGAAATCTTATCATCTTGCAACAAAATCTATGTGTCTCGGGCTGAGATGAAGTCCTTAGCTCCTTTAACGAGAATTAAAGATGGGGTATGTATAGATAGTATATTTCTTCTTAGATGCCATCTATGTTTACTTCGATTCCATCGCTGACATTTTTAATGAGATATTCAGATTGTAACCCTTGTCTCTGCTCTTCTCACCGCGGAGGAACGAAAAAGAACCTCCAATAAAGCTAATGTATGGTTTTTACCAATAAGGATAACGGTGAGTGAGTATTTTATTCTTCAATGCATATGCATTAACAATTTTTTCGTTTGTTTGTCCTTCGTAATGTATTAATTAATGTGTATGTAGAAAGCAATGTTACCTCCATCTGACAAAAAGCTTCATGAAATATGAAAGAAGTGCAAATATTTTCAGGATTACATGGGATCTTTAGGCATTTGTAACGAGATATTAATGTATTTCTGTTTAAAAATTAATCCTAATTTTTTAAAAATTTACTAATTTGTTTTACCTAATTAATCCTGATTCAGATATACATATCCTGTAAAACCCCTAAATTTCTACTATTTTTTGGTACTGATTTTGTTTTATTTTGTATTGTACGTCGCGTAGTTGTATTGTACGTCGCGCACGAAATTTTGTTTTTCATAATTGCTCGACGAGTGCGAATATGTGTGAGCGTACATATTTTTTTGAAAAACATTTTTTTTCTATTTTTATAGTTTCAAAATAATATATATAATAATTATTTTTATGCTATCGTACCAAAATTTCCAAGTTTATGATTTTATTTATGAAAAGCCTTTCATTAATACAGTTATAATAATAAATAATTTTCTTATAAAATGGTATACTAGAAAAGTATATTTATGTAAATATTATTTGTGCATACATATATATTTCATAATTATTTATTATTTTATTTTTAAATAATAAGGTAATTTTTGAAATTATTATTATTAGTATTTTTGGAAAAACATATTTTGAAATTATTGTGGCAATTTAAATCTTGATTTGATTTTATAGATTTATTTAAATAGTTAAATTAATATCTATAATAGAAATTTGATTTATCTTATTTGATTTTAAACTAAAAAAATAGAATTTAATTAGATTTAAATTGGATTTGGATTTGGATTTGATTGGTTTTAAATTTATTAGTAGCAAATTATCTAATTGGGTTTAAATGAATCATAATCCTTATCCAACTGGGAATTCCTACCTCCTATATAAGGAGAGGTACTCATCCATAAAATTCTACCATCCACAAAATTTTCCACCATCCACAATAGTGCGTGCATTATGTCTGTGTCCACCTTCCCCATCCGCTATTCTCTTCTTCTACAGATACACTATTTTTGTCCCATCCGACAAACCCGGACGTCCATCCATGTCGTGTCGGACAATCCCCGACTCGACCCAACCCCAAATCCTAAGCCTAGCTCTACCAATGACACCGTAGCCATGCCACTCGACCCGGTCCCGTCTTCTCCGCCACCTCCTCTGCTCTCTCCCGCTCCCCAACCTTAGCCAAACCCTGCCCACCAAACCTTCGACTCCCGCCTCGCCATCACCGCTACCAGCACCCTCCGACTTGTCCAGCGCCTCTCTGCCATAGCCACAACAACACCGCCTCCAACGCCACCACAGTGGCACGGCCACCCGTCGTAGACCGAACCGCCAACCACCCGAATCACAACCACCGCGACCAGCCACTCCACCCCTACGAACCGCGGCCGACGTCGCCCAAACCCATCGCCCATCACCAACGTCACCAGAACCAGCTCGCCGGCCTCGTTACCACCGATTTCACCACCGCCATCTCATCGCCACCACCAGTAAAATTCAGCCCCTCTCCCCGGCCAAACTCTCCAACCTCCACTCCGACCTAACCCCCACCGAAACCCCGGCCAACCCACCGAACAACCACCACCATCATCAAGAAGAGAAGGAAAATAAAACACTAAAACCTAAACTCACCTCCGCCCGTCGCCCGTGGAGTCAGCCCCCTTACTCTCTCCTCTGCCCACGCCAAGCCGTCGACGACCCCACTCCGCAGCGTCGATCGCCCCTTCGTGCCCTAGCCGCCGCGTCCCAGCGTCGGGCCACCACCGTGGACTGGTGCTCAGCCGTCGATGTTCTCCACCGAACGTCGCTGTCCGTCGAGCCTTGCCCCGCGCCCTTCCTCCTTCTCCGACCGGCCGGATCCAAGCGCCGATGCGCGTTGCCGCGCCCGTCCGCCGACGAACCCCTCACCTCCCGAGGAAACCCTCCGCCCGACCGAAACCCCTCTCTGCCGTCGGCCGAATCCGCGAGCGCCGCCTCCGCCTCCGCGAGTGCAGCCTCCGCCGTCGCGTGCTCGCGCACCGCCGGCGCTTCTCCCCATCTCCGCCCCTTCTTCCCTCTTCCTACTTCCCTATCTCTTTCCTTCGGCCTCGACTCCCGCACCGCGCTAGGCCTCGCCTGCAACCGGCGGTGCCTCCATCCCGATCGCTCCTCTCCTTCCTCCTAGCTCTCTCATTCTCACTCCCCCTCTCTAATTTCTTTCTCTCTTCTTTTTTTGTAGCAGCTGACTCTCGAATGAGAGAGCCAGCTTATGTTAAGATTTTTATTTTTTTATTTCTTTTTATTTCATTCCTTTATCTACATTTTGTTTGTTTGCTTTGTTTTTATGTTGCTTAATGAGGAAGCACAGGAAGGTTTGTGTTGTCAGCCTTTTGTTTTTGTTTTCTTGTTTAATTATTTATTATGCTGTTTCTTGCTTTTCGCACACTCTATGTTTGTTGATTTTAATGGTTTAAAGAAGAGCAGCACTCGGCTGCCATTTGATATTTTATTAACAAAATTATTTTTATTATTACTACAATTATTATTCTTACTATTTTATTATTTGTATTGCCAGTATTATTATTACATGGGATTGTTAAACTTATTATTAGTATAGTTATTATTTTGGGATTATTACTATTTTAAAAACTTTATGGGTAGCATGGGGTTAAATCTATCTACGAATTTTCAGAATATGAATTTTAGCCTACAAATATTATCTTTAGTTTTATATTTATCGAATAAAAATATAGATAGTTGTTAATAAATTATTTTTATAAACCAATAGTTTGTTTTTGCCTAAACTAATTTCTTATAGTTTTATTTTATTTTATTTGTGAATATTCACGTGGAAGCATATTCTTATTAGTAAGAACATGGCTTTATATCTAAATATCATATAGTTTCTGTCCTAAAACGATTTTTTCGATTTTTGTGAGTATCTATTCAAAAGCCTATTTTGACTAATAAATTATACTTCTACTATTATAAAATAATTTCTAAAAACCATATATTTTAATTATCTAAATTTCTTTTGATTATCCTCCTGTCCGTGACAACAAATCCCATTATTCCTATTCCTTCGCCAATTTCGTACCACCTTATGTCGATCCTAACTAATTTGACCCTTCTGGACCCAATGGAACTGTCCGTGCCACCATCAGAGGTCACCTTGTATAGTTGTTGTACCGAAGTCGCAGTTCGTGCCACCTTGATCATTGCAGCACATCAGGCGTCCTACCAGGCAAGATACCTTGCCACCTTACTCTGTGATTACTTTACTTTATTTTTCAGTTATTTATTTTCAGCTTCATATATATTGTTCTATGTTTTATATCACTGTGCATCCGAGTCACACTTGGGTGTAAGCGACCATATCGGTCGTTCGTTTGCCTTATATTATTTACTTGCATTGACTTAGCTTAGTGACCACCCATTGATGATGAGGTATTGGTATATCTTACATGGCCTTGACATGTACTTTACCACGTATTGTGAGTCATATATAGGACACGTACTTGCGTAGTCGGCCGGCCACCAATACGTATGGGGCGTGCGACGGTTAGGAGTAATTGCCAATAGAATTGCATGCTAGTGGACTTGGCAGTTACTAGATGGTCATATGAGTCATGGATGTGACTCCATTAGGCATTGGGAGGGAAGAACAGTTCCTTGATGTATGGGCCATATTTACATACTGCTATTGTACTTGAAGCTCCGTTCGAGACGCAGGTTCACCCTATTGTACTGATTCCCTCTGACGTTCAGGGAATGTTATGGATGTTTTCATACTGATTCCTTCTGACGTTCACCGAACGTTATGGACGGATTGTACTGATTCCCGATGAGAGGGACGATGCCACTGCTATACAGCCCGAGTGCCCATATGTGGAGGATAGTTCTTTATTACATATTCACTATAGTACGGTTAGGTACCCTATTACATGCATCCCTTATTTTCTATTATATATCACAGTTTATATGGCATGGTATTTTCTTGTATCTTGTTACGTCCCTCTAAGGACCTGGTTATCTCGCCAGGTGTGCTCTTGTCTTTCGCAGGTGTTCTAGCTCTAGCCGTGATCATCTCTATTTCTTCGAGGATGATTGCATTTGGATCGTCTTCGCTTCGCTTGCCAAAATCTTTCTTTTGTTATGTATTTCTTTTCATAGTTGGTAGTGGATTTGTCTCCGCCCAACTACATGTACCAAATAACAATTTCATAGTTGATTATATGATATCTTTTATTCTTTCATTTTGTGGATGAGATTAGTTAGTTGTGGTTTACTGCATTTTACAACTTATGTATTCATACGAGGCCCATATACTTCGTATGTATACAGCTGGCATGTCTACGTTCCTAGTCCTACGTATTTTGGGACTAGGGCGTTACATATCCATTCTTTTGGACAGACACTATACTCTTACAAAAGTTCTGGTTAAAACAAGGACTGTTGAAATTTGGCACACACTTGCATCTAAAGATGATCTGATTCAAAAAAAATCACTCATAAAAGAAATAGTAAGCTCATATTCATCATTTTTTTTGAATTACGTACAAGATCTGCGGTATACTAATACATATTGTATTCTGGTAATTGTAGCTTTCAAATTTGGATCTCTTTCTTGAAGAAGAGATTTTGAAGTTGAGAGATGCTAGGTTCAGCTTTTCTACTTTTGCAATAAAATATCGTCCTTATGTTCCCTGCCAAGGCAATTTACTTGATTATGGGATTTTTGTAATTGTATTCATGAAAGACCGATGTAGTCTGGACTACCGTTCTCTCAATGTAAGTCTGAAAATATGTCGTAAAAAACTTACACTTTTTAGAGCAATATTTTTTATGTTATGTTTGTTATATGCAGTTTGATACGGGAATGGAAAGACGCAAAGCTGCTGAATGGATTACAGCTTTAGAGCACAATGAAGTACTATCCAAGTTGTGTATATAATATAATTAAGCAGAAAGGAGTCCAAACTGAAATGATTGAATATGGAAGACGATAATTTTTTTCTTCTTCTTTTATCTAATGTATTATGTTCATTTATTTTGTTGAGTTGTAATGTTCTTAAAATGTGGGGATAAAAATGATATCAAAATGTTTATTTATTTCATAATCTTGCTGCCATATAATCCTAAAATTTCCTAACCTTGCCTCTGACCATATGGGTATATCCTCGCTTCGTGCTAAAGTAATTTATGCCTCTGACCATATGTATCGAGAAAAATTCTCAAGTTATTGACAAGAAAAAATTATAAAATGCCCAAAAACCGCAAAAGTTTTATGAAAAAACCCACCGCAAAAGAACATTTCATCGCGTACCTAGAATTAGCTAAAAATATATAAAAGGGTACGGCATGACCTTATTGCCCTTCTAATTTTTTCAAAACACTCACGAAACCGACTCTTCAAAACCAAAAAGTTTCTATTCTTCCTCTTCTTCCATACGCTGCTCCTTTTCGTTTCTAGGTTTCATCCCCCAAAATCTTCAAACCCTATTTCAAAAACTCGTCAGTGACTCTCCATTCGCAATCTTTACACCATGTCACAAACATCAGCATCAAATGGAACTCCATTTAGAGAAGAGGGAGAAGATGTAGATATGTAAGAAGAGAGAGCTGTTGTGAAGAGATTTAAGAAGGTGGCACATGAGCCAGAGGCTAGTAATCAAGAAGGAGGGCAAAAAGAAGGTATAACTATAAGTGTTAAAATGTAGGATTAATTCCATTCTACAAGTTTATATTGACGGAGAATGGACCATTCTACGTGATAATATCATGGAGAATGACCATTCTCCTTGTTAGATTGAAGGATTAATTCCATTCTCCGTGTTGACTTGACGGAGAATGGCCATTCAAGAGTTTTTCGTTCTTCTTTCAAGACGGAGAATGGCCATTCAAGAGTTTTCCATTCTCCTAGTAATCAAGAACAGTTGACAGAAACCTAATTTTTTGTCTTTTTTGTAGGGAAAAAAACTGTCAGAAATAAAGATTCAAGAGTTTTCCGTTCTTCTTTCAAGACAACGCAAACTCTTATGGATGATATCAAAGAAGATGGCGGCCGTTTGCCCGAGCCAGTTATCGATTCTTTGAAGAATACCGATTTCTATAATTTTGTCGAGGTATTCTACAAAAACAAAGGTCGCACTCAAGAATTGGCCAAGCTTTCAGAAGGTCTTGAGAATTTGATAGGAACTTATGTGGAAGACAATCTGGTATCGAATACTTTCAACTGAGCACTACTGTTAAAATAGCGCCTAGTGTGGACGATATGGCAGCCATTTTCGGTCTACCGCTGAAGGATGATAGTGAGGATGATGCTAATTATAGAAGACTGATAATGGAAAAACAACAGCAGCCCACACCACCAGCATCGTTGAGCCTGTGTAGAGATCACTTCACAAGATTGATGGCTAATTCTAAGGACAAACACTCAGAAGTCACGAATAAGGAAGTGAGGGAGGAGTTCTTTGAATTGTTACAACGGCTTCGTGGCGGAGATAACGTTGTTAATCCAGATGATTTGGCCAAGCTAATAATCTTCCACTTGTGTCAAACAGTATTCTTCACAAAGTCCGGCGGTTTAAATTTGTCGTACAGATTCTTGGCCTTGGTAGACAGCATAGAAGTTATCAACAGAATATGCTGGCCAAGGTTAATCTTGGAGTATGTCATGGAGAGCATCAAGAGGACTACAAATAAAACTAAGGGGGGATTACTCCGATGCATACTCCAAAATGGAATATTGCACAATATACTTCCTCTATTGGTTTGCGGAACATAGTACGCTTGTGGAAAGGAAGTCCGCACCAATACGTGAATACCCGAGATTTTACACATGGAATGGGTACGAAATCTCGGTCTTCCTCAAACACGAACATAATATTAAATTTAGATCGAAACAAATATTCAAAGATTTGGGGGAGGACGTAGAAATACGAGAAGAAGATGCATTTGAGGGAGAGGGACACCACCAAACTGGTGGGGATGAGGATCCTGAACAAGAGAGACACCAACAACTTGGAATGAACACCGTGATGGAGGGGTCAGTACAGGAATTGAAGGAGTTGAGAAGACAACATTCTCAGGTTCTTGCTGAGAATGAAAAACTCAATGAAAAGCTTAGAGAGCTAGAGGCACAAGAAGCCCAACAACGTGCAGTCAACGTTGTGATGGAGGGCTCGGTGCATGAATTGGAGGAGTTGTGAAGAGAGAAATCTGAGATTCTTACTGAGAATGAGAATCTCCATAAGATGCTTAAAGAGCTAGAGAAACAAGGAGCCCAACAGATTCAAAGGAACACCTCGATGGAGATATTGGCGTAGGAATTGGACTCCTTGCGAAAAGACAAATCTAAGATTCTTGCTGAGAACGAGAATCTCCATAAGAAGCTTAAAGAGCTAGAGGAATAAGGAGACGAACATATTCAAAGGAACACCTCGATGGAGATGTTGGCGCAGGAATTTGACTCCTTGCAAAGAGACAAATCTGATTCTTGCTGAGAACGAGAATCTCCATAAGAAGCTTAAAGAGCTAGAGGAACAAGGAGCCCAACAAATTCAAAGGAACACCTCGACGGAGATGTTGGCGCAGGAATTGGACTCCTTGCGAAGAGACTAATCTGAGATTCTTGCTGAGAATGGAAAGCTTAGCGAAAAGGTTAAAGAGCTACAAGTACAAGGTAAAATTTTTACTTTTTTGAAGTTCTGATTTGTAATTACTCGTGTTAAAATAACGGAGAATGTACATTCTCCGTTTTATTACCACGGAGAATAGACATTCTGTGTTAAATGGAAGGAGAATGGCTGTTCTCCGTGTTAATACGACGGAGAATGGACATTCCTCGTTTTAGAATGCAGGAGAATGACCATTCTTCGTATTTGGATAGAAGGAGAACGGCCATTCTACGTATTAAGGTCACGGAGAATAGCCATTCTCCGTGTTAAGGTCACGGAGAATGGTCATTCTCCGTGTTAGATTCACATCATATATTTCATTATTGTTTGTTTTATTTCAGTACAAATAACCGAACAGCTCAGAGAAATAAATAAAAGGCTCGTTAATGAGAAAAGGGAGCTTCAAAATAAAGTTGAATCGTTGAATATTGAAGCCATTGAAAAGGTGCAAAAATCATTGATCTCCAAGCCATTGTTGTAGCATTGCAGTATGAGGAGACTCAAGCAGCTGCTGAACTTGCTGCTCCAAAAGAAGCCAAAATAAGAGGAGGATCGGGAGAAAGAGGTCCAGAAAACCATCAGCGGCATTAGCCGATGAAGATGTTACTCCCTTGGAAAAGAATACAGTTAGAGAGGCTAATAAAAAGCGAAAGATGAATGCCACTCCAAAATTCGAAGAAGACGCCAAAATGGCTGAACTAAAGAGGAAGGGTGTCATACTAAGGGAATGCGATGAACTCGTACTTTGGAAAGATGCAGATGAAGAGCTGAAGAAGCATTACATCGACATCGTAATCCCCGGAAAGATGAGTCCAAAGTATGTATTCTGAACTCGACCAATCTCCGTCCAATTCATAATGGAGAACAACCATTCTCCATGTCAGTTGGACGACGAATTACCATTCTTCGTGTCAGTTGGACGACGAATTATCATTCTCCGTGTCTGTTGGACGGCGAATTATCATTCTCCGTGTCTGTTGGATGGCGAATGACCCTTTTTTCTTTTTTTTCTAGACTTTTTTCACAATTATGTCCTGAGAATATCTATTAATTTAATCTAAATTAAATTTATGTGCAGTGATATTGTATACTTGAGTTTGCCGAAAGAGGATAAAAATGAAGTTGCAATCCAGCTGTCGGCAATAGACCTGCAAGACATACTCAACTATGAAGACATGGAGGCTGGCATACACAACCTAATAATAAGGAAGCTGAGAGAAATTCAAGGCATTGCAAGAAGGTATGCCCAGTCAAGTTCAAAGGACGTGCAACATAAGTGGTCTGCATTCTTGATGCCACACACATTGGTAAGAATCCAAACAGAAAAATCCATATTTATGTGTACACCGAAGAAAATGACATAAAAAAAATTACTCATGATATCGTGTTTTATTTTTGGGAAACAGAACATCGTTGAACGTGCCATTGAACCAGAAGCAAAAGCCGGCTCCCTTGACACTTTCAAAACAGATGTAGAAGATTTCGTCATGGGTTTAGAGGACGACATAGAGTTGCTATTCATTCCACTCTTTCATGTATCCATCAAACACTATACGCTGCTCACATTCAACTTTATCTCCTATGACTGGACACACTACAACTCCTTGAGGCAAACCACGTACGAAAAGGGCAAGGTGGATGCAGAATTAATGAAGAAGACCTTATAGCCTATCGTCAGGAGAAAAGTTGATATGATGAGGGAGAGATGCCCGGTAAAGATGGCGTATGAGAGCACAGTGCTGAATTATTCTCCACGATGCCCACAACAACAGGCACCCAACTGCCTCTTATACACGACGTATTATATGATGAGCTTGATGACTACTCCCTTCGAAATACCGAGAGGAAATGACAATGACACTCACCAGAAGATTACAATAATGAGGTTGGAATGGGCTAAGAAGTTGCTTTCAAGCGAATATGTAACACTACCAACCTAGCAATGACATTGTAAAATAACAATGTAATTGCGCAAGGAACTTCTGTCTTTTATAACGTCTGGTCTGCTCTATCTTTTATAACGTCTGGTCTGCTCTATCTTTTATAATAAAATCATTTTTGAATTACATTTACATTGTCAAAACCATGAAAAGTTGGACTTTTATTTACATATGAAAGTCTGAACTACTACATAAAATCCTACTACCAAGAAAAAAGCCTAAAAGCTACAGCTTCGACATAGTATGGGTTGGCAATCACTTTATCGTCAACGTGCGTAGGCGTAACATCGTCAGAGCAAATCACTCCATCGTTCGACCCCGAAAACCTGTGGCTCTTCCAGCATAACA
Source organism: Iris pallida (assembly GCA_029216955.1). NCBI lineage: Eukaryota > Viridiplantae > Streptophyta > Magnoliopsida > Asparagales > Iridaceae > Iris > Iris pallida. The sequence continues at coordinate 467,288 of JANAVB010013597.1, forward strand.
AAAACTGGGCCGCAGCAATCCCGGACCTAGTAACCAACATTATGGCACACAGTCGATGAAGTGCACGAACACAGAAATTCCACTCGGCACATCTTAGTCTTCCGATGAAGTGCACGAATATGGAACACCGTGCATCGTCAGAGAAAATCACTTCATCGTCAACGTGCATAGACGAAACACCGTGAATAGTCAGAGCGAATCAACATGCGGGTGCTTCGACAGAGTATGGGTTGGCAATCAACCCAAACCCTGGGACTCTTCCAGTAACCAACTTCATGGCACATAGTCGATGAAGTGCACGAACACGGACAGTTCACTAGGCACATCTCAGTCTTCTGAAGGACTTCACCACCAAAGCTTCTTCGAACGAGGAGATCGACAACCAACAGGAACGCGTCTTGCCAACACGGGGGATCGGTAGAGTCCATCTCCACAAGAAAAGCTAAGTGAGACGAGAACAAACTCTTCCTACACTACTGCCATTTATAGGCAAGGACAACTCGAACTCATGCGCCAAGTGGCAGTCACTTCGAATTCAATTCAATTAATTTGCATTAATACCAATGCATCTGCCCCTTCACAAAAAAAGCTAAGTAAGATGAGAACAAACTCTCCCAACTACTGCCATTTATATGTCATTAATACCAATAAATCTGCCCCTTCGAATTCTGCCAAGTCAACACCATTCTCCGTGTACTGATGCGCCCAATTGACGGAGAATTGTAAAAAAAATTAATTATTAGAGCATCTCCAACCCAATTATGAGTTTGGAAAAAATAGTTGCCATGTAGGAATGACAAGCATATTTTTCAAAAGTACTTCTCCAATCCAAATGTGAAATAAATTGTGAAGTTGTCATGGCAAGGAGAATGTGAAGTTGGTTGTCTTATGTCATATTGGATTCTCAACACAAAACAAGACAATAGGATTTTCCAATTCAATTTATTGTCTTATGCCACATAGGATTCTCCAATTCAATTTATTATCTTCTCAAACTTTTATATTGGAGAACATATTTTTTATCTCATTGTCTTGTGTGAATGTCATCTTGCCACATAGGAAAGATATTGTCTTATGTCTCATGCCACATATGATTCACAACACAAAATAAGACAATAGGGTTGGAGATGCTCTTAAGTCAATGACGTTTCATTTGATTCCATTTGCTCTTAAGTCAACACTACCAACCTAGCAATGACATTGTAAAACAACAATGTAAATGGGCAAGGAACTTCTGTCTTTTATAACGTCTGGTCTGCTCTGTCTTTTATAATAAAATTATTTTTGAATTACATTTACATTGTTAAAACCACGGAAAGTTTAACTTTTATTTACATATGAAAGTCTGAACTACTACATAAAATCCTACTACCAAGAAAAAGTTGAATGTGAGCAGCGTGCGGGCATCATCAGAGCAAATCACTTCATCGTGCATCGTCAGAGCAAAGGAACTCCTTGAGGCAAATCACTTCATCGTGCATCGTCAGAGCAAAGGAACGCCTTGAGGCAAAGGAACGCCTTAAGGAAAATCACTTCATCGTGCATCGTCGGAGCAAAGGAATTCCTTTGCCTTGAGGCAAATCACTTTTATTTACATATGAAAGTCGGAACACCGTGCATCGTCAGAGCAAATTACTTCATTGTCAACGTGCGTAGACGGAACACCGTACATAGTCAGAGCGAATCAACGTGTGGACGCTTCGATAGAGTGTGGGTTGGCAATCAACCCAACCCTGGGGCTCTTCTAGTAACCAATATCATGGCACACAGTTGATTAAGTGCACGAACACAAACAGTCCACTAGGCACATCTCAGTCTTTTGAAGGACTTCACCACCAAAGCTTCTTCGAACGAGGAGATCGACAACCAACAGGAAAGCGTCTTGCCAAGGTGGGAGATCGGTAGAGTCCATCTCCACAAGAAAAGCTAAGTGAGACAAGAACAAACTCTCCCTACACTACTGTCATTTATAGGCAAGGACAACTCGAAATCATGCGCCAAGTGGCAGTCACTTCGAATTCAATTCAATTAATTTGCATTAATACCAATACATCTGCCCCTTCATAAGTAAAGCTAAGTAAGACGAGAACAAACTCTTCCAACTACTGCCATTTATATGCCATTAATACCAATGAATCTGTCCCTTCGAATTCTGTCAAGTCAACACCATTCTCCGTGTACTGATGTGCCCAATTGACGGAGAATTGTAAAAAAAAGTTGATTATTAGAGCATCTCCAACCCTATTGTGAGCATCTGCCCCTTCAAAAAGACTTTTATATATATATATAAAAGAAGTGAAAAAGTTGTCTTGGAAGTTGGAAAAAAAGTAATTTTATTGTCTTATCAAACTTTTGCATTGGAGAACATATTTTTATCTCATTGTCTTGTGTGAATGACATCTTGCCACATAGGAAAGACATTGTCTTATGTCTCATGCCACATAGGATTCACAACACAAAACAAGACAATAGGGTTGGAGATACTCTTAAGTCAACGACGTTTCATTTGATTCCATTTGCTCTTTGTCGCTATTTCGCTTTCGTACTTTACAATTATGAAAATTATGACCCAATTTTCTACAAACTCTAGGCTTCGGGATAGTCTGACTTACTTTAGGCTGGCTTGATTTCCTTGAGAAGGCCTTCTTTTTGTTACTACCGGATTTGGCTCTTTAAAAGATTCATGCACTCCATAAACTGCATCAGCTACCATTTTTTCTTCTTCACCAATATCGGTCACCATTTTTTTTCAACTCCATCAGAATAGACGACATCAACTATGTTCCCTTCTTTTGAATTTTGCTTGATTTTTTACAATAATACATAAACAGATTAACTTGTTCATTAATACCACCATACCTTCTGCTCTCAATACTGTCTGGGTGGATGAATCTTCTTTCTGCGCCAGGTCCGGAGAGATAACTCTCTTTGCAATCCTTGAGCCAACGAGTTTTTATCAATTTCTTTGGAATATCTCCAATTTGCAATCTCTTCATTGCTGAAAAATTATGCCAACAAGGAATCCCCTTGGTCTCCATCCACAAGCAGTCACAGTTTATAATGTTGTCGGCCCGATCAAATATAACCTTCTGGTTGACACTGTTTGGCGACATATACTTTTGGATAGTGTAAACTTCTGCCTCTCTTATGATATGATGGTGGAGAACAGTATATGTATCAGAACGTGTGATTTCCTTTCTTACCTCTATAAATACCGTTTTAGTGTAAATTACGGCAAATTTATCTTCTATTTCGGCCATGCTAGTTTGCTTCACAGCTAGTGTTGAGAGTTTATCAGTGACATGCTTACTTATCTGGCCGTAACGTAAGGCTGCCAAACCGTAGTCACAATTTCGAAGGGCCTTCCATAGTGGCAGCTTCTCATTCAAAATTTTTTTAGAAATGCGTTCATAGATTCACATATATTTGTTGCAGTAGAACCACCAAAATAATGTCCACGTAGGAATGTGTCCGCCCATCGCTCCCTCGTTCTGTACAATGCGGTGGTCTACTCATTGTTCTCTACATTATAATCCCTTAGCATCTGCTGCCAACGATTTTCAAATTCTTCGACTGAATATTACCTGTTTAGAAAACATGGACAGTAACTAAAGTTTTAATATTGTAACAACAACATACTTCAAAGTAAAGTAGCAAGTGTGAGATGTACCTTTTAATCAGAAGACTCAATTCATTTGCAAAACCCGCTCGGTGTACATGTTTGGCTGAATTGTTTAGGATATGCCATGAGCACGTTCGATGAACTACGCTGGGCATTAAATCCTCAATTACTTTATTCATGGATCTGCAACCATCCGTGAGAACTGTCACTGGTAATTTGCCATTCATATACTCTTGGAATTTTTCTAAAACCCAAGAATATGTCTCTGTAGTCTCATTATGGATCATTGCAAACCCAAACACACAAGTCATTGCATGATTGTTTGTACCCACTAGAACAACCAACGGTATTTGACTTCTATTTGTTTTATATGTAGAATCAAATGCTAGTGAATCTCTAAATAATTCGTAATCGAATCGACATGCACCGTCAGCCCAAAAGAGATAGGTCAATATGGAATCTTCGTCTACCTTGTACGCGTAGAAGAAATCTGGGTCAATGCCCTCCTTAGATTGAAGAAATATAAGTGTTGTCGTAGCATCAACATCGTCTAGTGCTCTACTATCTTTAGCTAAAGCGTTGTATAAATCTTTTTTCGTCCATCTAACCTTATCCCAGCCACCTTTCTGGTGGACAAGTAAATTCCATATATCTCCAATCCCCATCCCTGATTGCTTCATAAGCTTAGCTTGTTCCAACTCTGTAGGTGATATCTTATGATGGGATCTCAAAAAAACTGTTTCATAATCATTTGCCAGGCTATGGTTGTAATGTACGTGAAATTTTTTGACGACCCACAGCTTTGTAGAATTGGTGTACCCAATATAAAAAATTGCTTTACAACCACTTCCGCTTTCACTTCTTGGCTCACGAACCCTGTTAGGAGCTTCATTGTATTTCTTTTGTCTGAATCCCGCATTCGAACAACACCAACTACGGACCATCACCAACCCAGATTTGTTTTTCTTTACTTCGTTCTTTCTAATACTAAAACCAAATGCTTTTGAATATATTTGGTAGAATGTCTCTGCTTCTTCAATAGAGTTGAACTGTAAGCCAACAATATCTTCATATAAGAGATCCTTTGGAGCTTTGTTAATGTTGGCAGACTGTAATATTTTTTCATCGTCGCTGCATCGAAATCCAATGGAGATTTACCATCGTCCCTAAGAACAAAATAAAACAAAATAAGTATGAGAAATAAATATAAAAATATAATACATTTCTTAAATCCATTAGAAAGGGTGATGCGAAATAACATTTCGTTGTTTGCGTTGATGTCGTCATCATCATTATGATGCATTTTTCCGTTGTTTTCTTCATCTTGTTCTTTATTGTCTCCTAAGTTAACAACTTCTAAACTTTGTTCATCTTCCAAATCATCTGACACTGCTCTTAAAGCGAAGCTTTCTTCATCAACTAATTCTTCCACACGACGATCAGTTTCTCCATGTGACGTCGCCATTGAAGAAAATAGAGTGTTTTAGAAACTAACAGAAGAAACGAAGGACAAAAAACAAAACAAAAAGAAAGAGTAATGCTATTCGTACCTCCAAATTGTCCCTCTAATATATATCCCTCCTTATGTGGCATCTGATGTGGTATGTTAAATAATATTGTGTGTCATCTGACATGACCGATGACATGACAAATTTTAACCCAAAATGTTAACTACCCAATTTTGTCCATATTAATTTAACGTTAATATTAATGTTAATATAATGTTAATATTAACTAATGTTAATATTAATATTAATATTAATATTAATGTTAATATTAATGTTAATATTAATATTATTGTTAATGTTTACGATAATATTAATTTTAATGTTAATGTTAACATTAATTTTAATGTTAATTTTTATTTTTATTTTTATTTTAAAAAAAAATTTGTCACATCAGCTGTCAGATCAACATATCACGTCAGCTGCCACATAAGGAGGGACAGTTTGAAGGTACAATTTGGAGGTACAAATAGCATTATTCAGAAAGAAACAACTTCCAACAAGGCAGCAACACAACCTTTTTGTCTTCCTTGTACCTCCGCCACGTGGCCCTCTTCTGTTGACTCATGAAAATGCTTGAGTGATTCCAGAAGCAAGCATAATTTTAAAGAAACAACCTCCAACAACACAACTTTCTCGTCTTCTGGATACATGTATTATTAAATTGTGTAGGATAACGCATGCAGCAGCATTTAATGCTACGTTTACTGTTGTGTAATTATTTCTAATGATATGGTATTAGTTTTTATTATTAAATTGTGTAGGATAACGCATGCAGCAGCATTTAATGCTACGTTTACTGTTGTGTTATTATTTCTAATGATATGGTATTAGTGAACACAATCTGTGAGAGAGAGAGAGAGAGAGAGAGAGTGTGTGTGTGTGTGTGTGGGAGATGGGATAAAGAGAAAGGATCGAGCTTGACTAGATTTTAAACTTAAAATTCAATTTTTGATTTTTATTACTAATAACTAGTTCGTACGTACGAGTTTAGACGAACACTAACCGAGCCCAAGCAACGTGACATCAGCTAGGTTTCTAAAACCGTGGCATTCCTGTTAATTTAAAATTTACAATATTATTGAAACTAATATTAATACTAAAATTTAAAATAGTTTTTGATTTAACATTTAAACTTAGATTTAAATTCACAACTTCAAACTAGTTAAAGCTAAAATTGCATTCTTTTTATTTAAATTGTACAATGTTATTGGTGCTACAATTAATATTAACATTCGCTTGTCCCGTAGTTTAAATCGTATTTTACTGCTTATTGCTTAAGTCTATGCACCCGAACTTGATTGTTCAAGTCGAATGCGTGCACAGCACGTTCCCTCGATGCAAGGCTTGACGTAGCCCTTTCTTGTCAAGTCGTTGCACGAACACATTAGACAAGAGTTTTGTTGGGCTATCGAAGTCATAACAAGCATTGTCCCCTGTTGTCTGCGGTTGTCAAGTCACTTAGTCCAACGATTGTCATGTCCCGATTTCGTCGAATCGATAGTCGTCCCCCGGGCGTGATGTCGTACGAACCTAATTTGCGATCGCACAAGGCATAGTCATAAGGCAATCCGAGACACGAGATCTAAGAGAATAAGCAGACAGATTGAATCACACATTAAGTAAAGAAAACTTTGACATAGCCGTTCCATACATTGCACACATCCCTCAATATACAATAAAGTACTCCAGTGACCTAGAATGGAGGGACGCTGAGCCATCTTCCTTAGACAATTGAGACTCTTCAAAAGTGGAGTTACGGGACAAGTCTTCGACGCACGGCCGAAGCTTCAAAATCACGAGCGTCGTCGAGCTAGTTAGCGCGTCCTTCCTGATTCGCAGGACCTGCAAGAGCGAGAATCAGTACGATCATATGTACTGGCAAATGACTAATTAAAATCCAGGCTCTGCATTTGATTCAAGCAGTTTTATAAACATGTTAGCTAGCTATTTATATGATCTTTCTAACCATCCTGATCAATTAGCATGTCAACATGTTTCGAGGCAAGCATATGAATCTGTAAGCATTAAGTAGCTATCATATTCATCCCGTGTCACGTGCATTTGTTAAGCAGTGAAAGGGTGTGAATGCCACTGGCAATGTCAAGCCATCACGGACTATAGCTGGGTTAGACGGCGACCCTTTTGCGGCGGGTAGCGAGCCCTGTACGAAAGTTCTCGAATAACCCACGCTGATGTAAGGCTGACGCTTGCTATACTCGTTCCTCCCGGGCCGAATCGGTCCCTTGGCCTAGGCAACCGTTCGAGGAAACTACACCTTATCGACAAGTTGTCAATGACCGTTTTGCAGAGTCTTGAAATATGCTATCTCTTTTCAAGAACCTTATCCTTTCTCTTTTATGTGCGAAACTTAGCCTTTGTTTTGAACTTAGTCGATTTACTCACTTAGCCATGTCGTTGCGTTAAACGTTAATCGATTCATTTATTGTCTTGCATAGGCTAAGTAGAATGCATGAGGAAGCATGTTTTCCATTTTTAATACCGGTAGTTTGATAGCAAGTGTTTCGTGAAGAATCGTGTCATAATTTTCTTTGATAATACACTATTATGACAAGCATTCATTTACTTCACATATTGATTTTAAAGTAGAGGGACGAGGCGAAGGAGGTCAGCCACTCGCCTTAGACTTGCTTCAAGCGAGTGACTGGTTGGCTGCGCTGACGTCGCCTACGCGATCACCTGCAATCGCATAAGCAACTGATTAGAACACTGTGTAATTCAAGAAATTTTGATATGAATGCGAAGCTCGAACACGCAAGTCACAAAAACCCATCAAAAACATTCACGAAAAATGCATTCACGAAAACCAAAGCCAAATCCAAATCAACTGCGGCATGAATATCAGAGCAACGGGAGGTCTCTCCCGACTCAGCCGCAGAGCCAATCCTTGAGGCACAATCCGCTGAATATGTGACTTGGTTTCAAAGAAGCCATTCCATAACGTGGAATAGATCTTAATTCAACCGTTCCCGTTCGATTGATTCAGCCGATTCTAACCTATCGATCCCGACCGAATCGGTAGCGACATTGTTTCTTTCTCGCGTACCCCGTGGACAAAAATAGGGCACGACGTAGGGACGGGGCAGTACAACGATCTCAAAGGTCATCATATAAAGTATGACCTGGGCGATGGAAATACTGTAAACATGTCGGGACTGTAGGTCAGCGGCAGGTTTGGACGTGTGAAGATGGGCGATGGAAATACTGCACAATGTACCGAGTTTGCGCTACAACTTGGTTTCGGTAGGGAGGCTGGCAGATGATGGCTGTCGCAGTCTGTTTGGGGACAAAGATTGGATGCTTGAGAAGGGTTCCCAACAGTTGACTCATCCAAATCAATGGAGACTCCTATGGCAACAACGACAAAACTTGATAATGATGAAGACGGTATCTCGGTCGACATTCGTAAGTATCGAGATATGATCGGGAGCTTACTCTATTTAACTGCTAGCCGACCCGATATTATGTTTAGTGTTTATATTTGTGCACGATACCAAGCAAACCTGATATTATGTTTAGTGTTTGTACTTGCACTTCCATTAAATATGATAATACTAGCTCTATAAATCTCACGATAAATCCGATTTGTCACTCACGCACAAAATACATTGAGATTAGACACTTATTTTCTTCGTGACCATCAACATTGATAATACTAGCTCTATAAATCTCACTTCCATTATTGAAACTAATATTAATACTAAAATTTAAATTAGTTTTTGATTTAACATTTAAACTTAGATTTAAATTCACAACTTAAAAGTAGTTAAAGTTAAAATTTTATTCTTTTATTTACAATCTATAATATTATTGGAACTAGCATTAATATTAAATCTACAGTGGCATTTCTGTTGATTTAAAATTTATAATATAATTGAAACTAATATTAATACAGTGGCATTACCGTTATTTCCAAATAGTATTTTTCTTGTTCGGTCACACCCCTCTACGAGCGGGTTACACCCACAAAACGAACGGATTAAATAGCTTTTTCCAAAGAAAAGAACCCATCCGACTAGAGAGAAACAAAGGAGAGAAGAAGAAGAGTCACAATGAAGAGGAGCAAGAGCAAGATCAACTGCAGCGGATGGGCCGTCATCCCTACGGAGATTCTCTCGATGATACTGGTACTGTCGGGGATGCCGGCGGACGAGGTAATGTGCAACGTGGCCCCAGTTTATCGTTCGTGGTGGAAGGCGCTCAACGGTCCCTTAGACTATTGGTCCAACGTCGACTTGGTACAGTGGTGCCGGAGGACCCAGCAAACCGCTAAGATTAGTTTGACCGTAAAGAAGCTCGTGGCTCGCAGTGGGGGATATCTACTGTCCTTCTCCGCGTACAAGCTCGACAAAGCAGCCTTCCCTTTTGCATGTTTAAGGCCTATGCAAAATTTTATTTGGTCTTATTCTAATACTTTATTTTTTCTATTACAAAATTTTACGTATATTTTGTTAATTTCTATTGATGTTTTCTTCTTTTTATAATACAGTGGGAAATTTCTAAGGGTGTTGCGCATTTCGAAGTGCGACGTGAGTGATGAAACTTTCCTGAGACACTTGGAGTTTCTTCCGGTGCTGGAAGAACTCGACATTAGCTACTGCCTCTATATCACGTCGACTGGAATATTTTTCGTCGGGAAGTATTGCCACCATCTGGTCAAGCTGAGGAGGAACATGCCCCTACCATATTTCATAGTCAGGAACAGATTCGTGCTGAACACGTCGAATGAGACGGAGGGAAAGGCCGTGGCTGATTCGATGCCGCGTCTCGAGCACCTAGAGATGGGATCAGGCATGTTCAATGGAGATACGCTACGATCTATCATATGCAACTGCAAGGGTCTTCGCGTGCTCGACATACGTTGGTGCTTCAACGTGCACTTCGACGACGACCTTAGGAAAATTTATGATTTAATATAGACGTTTAAACGACCCTTTGATGATGTAATCCCAGAGGAACCTGGATACGAGATGTATAGTGATTTAGATCTCATCAATCAGTCCTGGGGTGAATGGTTCTTCTGACATTAGCATGCATGCATGCATTTCTTTCTATTTTTCACTAGTCTATATATACGTACTTTGTACGTATTTTAATTAGAATATTATAAAGTCAGTTGTCATCTTTTCGTCTTTTTCAGGTGACTATTTATATGTCAAGAGATTCGAAGTACAATTTTTTTCTATTGAGAATAATAACATTTAGAAAATGGTAATGACATAAAAATTTATTACCATTGGAACATAATATTATATGGAAAAATAAAACTTGCATGTAAACTTTATTTCTTTGACTCTTAAACATAAATGACATGCAAGTTGACATAATAACATCATGTTTATAAATACTCAAGGATATTTTAGGAATTCAAAATTTTCACCACCAAGTTTTCTTATTATATAGTAGAATAGATATAAAAACGTATAATATGAATTTTATCCATTTATAGTTAAATACGCTTCTAACTCATTTGGTTAAGGTGCAAGGTATTTTTTTGAGTTCGATTCTCCATTTTGACAAAATTTTACTTTTTTCAACAATTTTTTACATGATTAATCTTTTTAAATAAAATGGACTGTGATATAATGACAGCTAAGACGGCTCACTTTTGAGCAGTTTTGAAACCTCATTATATAGTGGAAGATATGATATCAGTATCTTAACATTAATACAACATCTCAGTGTAATCATATCCAAAAGATTTCGACATTTTCCAACACAGATTTTACCTTCTTCAAGATGAATTTTGGCGGTACAAATTCTACTCATATTAGTGGTATCAGTGCCATTCACCATAATTAATGGTGATCGATAGACATTTATACAAGAAGAGTGGCCCGGGGGAGAGACGAAAAAATTGGTTTCTTTTTTACAACCCATTAAAATCTATTTATACAGCCAAACAGTCAAACTATTCATCTTCACCAGCCTTCAAAACCAATTTATATAGATTCAAAACAAAACAAAACACTCAAACTATTTAAAATTTACAACCCTTTAGAACAGTCTCAAATGTACCATTCTCCGTCCTAAATGTACCATTCTTCGTCCTAAATGTACCATTCTCCGTCCTAAATGTACCATTCTCCGTGTTAGAAGAATGGAGAACGGCCATTACCCGTCCCAAATTGTTCCATACTAAGTTAAAAGCATATAATAGCACCCAAAAAATGTTAACAATAGAAAAATTCTATAGAACCCACACACCAGACTCGAACCTAGGCCTTCCATGTAAAAGCCAAACAGCACAACCAACTAAGCTTGGAATAAGAAGAGTCACTGGAGGTCATTGAATATCCCTAACTTCCACTAAAGAATAAGAAATTGAATATCCCCAACTTCTAATAAGGAATAAGAAGAGTCGGTTAGGAACGTGTATATATATACATAGGGGTCCCTATTCATTTGAGTAGGTTGCACATTTAACATGGCTCCAAAAAGATCATCTGGTTGGAAACCATGGCCAGAGTCTTCTTCAAGTCGTCGTCGAGCCTCTCCGCATGGAGCACCCTCTGCGTCGCCTCCAGCCCATGACTGGCTGGCAGAGGCTGCGAACTTCTTGACCTCCTGTGGGTTGTCACTGGAGGTCATCGCTCGACCTCTTCATCCGACGCCCAACTTTGACCTGTTGTCGATCACTCCGGAGGAACGGGATTCTCTGGAGAAGAGGGAAGGGTTTCGCTGTCTGTGCCATAGGGCGGGTGTGCGCACCCTGCAGGACTTTACGGAGATCCTCCGTGAGGCTAGTGAGGGGTAGACCTCTTATTTTCTGTTTTTGTTAGTTTTTTACAGTTTTTTTCCTCCTCTTGTATCCTTCGTCGGAGAATTTTCCGACGACGAAGCTGGGATTTAATGCAATATAATATTTTGTTAACTCAATTTGGTTTCGGCTACAAGCGACTAACTATTTTATCTATTTTTCAATTAACAAATCTTGTTACGTCAAATCCATATATCAGCAACGATATGCCCATCAATGACTTGTTACGTCATATAATTGATTATGCTGCCAGCGTCAATCTTGCCGTCAAATCCATCTTAAATATGATTACAAAGTAAACTAGAGGACAACTTTGAGTGTTTCAATTTTACTTTTTTTAAGTACATAGTCTTGTTACCAAGTCGTCAAACATGAAAAATTCGTGATGACAAAAATACGAGTATAGAACGGCTCAATGCAAAAAAAAAAAAAATACGTTCAAAAATTTAATCAAATATTCGAAAAATAGAAATATTGAGATTAGAAACTTCACATTCTTAAATATGTTGTCAAATTTTGTTAATTAAACATGTTTCCACCACCTTTTTTGTGCCAAATTTTTTAATAATTTATACGAAACACGTGGATATATACAAGTAATAATAGTAATAAATTTAATTTTGGAAAGTAGTTTTTAAAATTAGGGTCTCAAAATCCCAAAGGTTTATGTAGTGATTTTACATGGATATATACTAGTAATAAATTTAATTTTGGAAAGTAGTTTTTAAAATTTAATAGTAATAAATTCGACCGTCTTATACTAGTAATAATAGTAATAAATTTAATTTAAGACTCAAAACTATTCTAGTTTTTTCTACTTCCCAAGGTCATATAAGACGGTCGAATTTTTCCTCTTCTTCTCTCAAACCCTCTTCCTTCTTCCAAACCCTCTTCTTATCAAAATGCCGGCGAAGAAACAACGATCATCTCCGACGGGGAAGAATCCATAAAGGAATGCGATACAGGCCCGAAGGACAGAACTTACAAGGGCGGTGAAAGCCAAGATTATGGTCGCTAGGGCAGAGGCGGAAGCAGCGGTGACAGTAGCGATGATGAAAGTGGAGGCGGCAGCCAAGCCACTTGCAAAAAAGGCTAAAAAAACTCATTGCTCGACAAAGATCGAAAAATCTATCTTCGATACAGAGTCGTCGGAAGACTCAACTTATGAAGATCGAAGGCGTACTCAAGCGAAGGCTAAGGTGGCAATGGATACATAGTCATCAGCGTACTCTGAGGATTTTAAATCCTCATCAGAAGAGGAAAATGAAGAGGAAGAGCAATCATCAAATAAGTTCCAGGATGGAGAGGAGGTAAAAAATTTTAAAGACTCTAAATCTAAGAAAATTTACAATAAATATTTCAAGAAAAAGGCAGTTATGCCTAAAAGATCAATTAAGATGGATGATGTCGAAGACGAATCTTTCCTGGATATATTAAAATTCTATCAATTGGAGAAACTGAACAAATTCTATCTTGAAAAAATCTCCCAAACAATAGTAAGAGAATTTTACTCAAATCTTATGGCTGAAATTAAAGAAAAAGAAGAGGATCAACAACTGGTATTTTTGAGAGAAAAACTGATTAGGGTAAATGCTGCTGTCATCAACGAATTTTATGAATTTGATCCAGTTCCTGAGTTTGATATGAAAGATATTGATAATGTTTCCACGAGGGATACAATTCATGAGATTACAGGTGTATCAGTGGGTGCCAAGACCCCTCAAAATGTATACAGAGATCAATTAAAAACTTTGTATAAATTATTGCATGCCTACGTATCTCAAACACTCAACCCTACTAGACATGAGTTTTCCATCTATTCCAAGAGAGTAAAATTTCTTTATTATATGGGGAAGAAAAAAAGGGTGGATATAGGTTCCTACATGTTCAGTAGAATGATGCATCTCGTGGGAAAACCAACTGCAAGGACAGCTCTCCCTTTCGGAGGATTTGTATGCTCGATGGCTAGTAAACATTATGTCCCAAGCTTAGCAGGGGATGTTTATATTAAAAACAAAGGCCCCATGAGAAAACTAACCTTCACTTGAATGTTTGGAAAAATGGGCTGGAGCTGCAAGCAAACCATCAACATCTGGAAAACCATCAACTTATGGAATCAAAAACACTAAGGACAGGGTTGATGATCTATACAATTTTGTTGCTGCAAACTTTGAGAATGTCTTCAAAGAGATGAAGACTATATCTGACAACCAAAAATTAATCCTGGATAAGATTAACCAGATAGTGGTTGAATTTGCTGACCAAGAATAAGATTTTCCTTCCCTCGTGAAGAAGGTAAATGGGGCTAGCCCAAACTCTTATGTAAAAATACACACTGTACACATTGACACTTTAATGCTAGCCCTCACTTTGATACTTCTATTTATGTTTCTGGATGTCATTTCTACATATACAGTGAGTCCATACTGACTATAATTTTTCTTATTCCGTCCCTCAAGGTGTAGGTGAAGGATATTTTGAGGAAGAAGAAGGAAAAAAAGAAGAAAGAAGAAGGAGAAGATGGAGATGGCTATAAAGATTCATCTTTTGAGTTTTGAAGCTTTTATTTCAATTTGGAAGTAATATTTGAATTGTAATATGGTTCTGAATATTTGTTGGTAGGTCAAACTAAATTTTGTGTTTGAAATATTGTAAGACTAAATTTTTTACTTGTACTAAGTGTATAGTTCGTAATTAGTTTGGAAAATATAATATGGTCTTAAATTTAGAGTAGGTCTGATATTTATTTGGATTATTGTATTGTGAATTATACAGGTTCTATGTTGAATTACTAACGTGGATTGGGCAGATTACTATAACGTGGATTATACAGTTTATTGGACTTGGAATGAAGTATACTTAATTTGATTATGATTTTTTGGTTGAAGCGTTTATTTGATTTGCAGTTGGCCTTCACAGATGATATTGATATTTTGGTGTATCATTTGATTTGCAGATGCCCTTCACAGATTTTATGAGTCCTGGGTGCATTCCTAGGGTTTACAGATGGCCTCATTACGGATGCATTCCTGGGATCACTAAAACTTTATTTGATTGTAATGTGTTTTGCTTTCTGTAAAAAATTATTACAATGATGCCATCAGTATGAATTTGATGCCAGTTTAATGCATAATATAATTCTGTCTGTTCATCCCTTGTTATTACTGAAGCAAAATTGTAATCCTGCATGGTCATCCCTTGTTATTGCCATCAGTACATCGATGCCATCAGTATGAATTCGATGCCAGTATAATGCATAATGTAATGTAAGAAAATTTTCTTGGATAGTAAGTTAATTATATTCAAACACTCGCAAGAAATTTTGTGAAGCCATACTGTAGAAGCCTGATAAAATAATATTCAGATTTTCTTGAACATGATTTAATATTAAATGAATATACTTTGGTAAATTATATTAAAAATACTGTAAATATTTGGTGGAAAAAAAAATATGAGATACTTGAACATTTCTAGTCCTAAATGTACTATACTTTGTTAAAAGCACGGAGAAGGGCCATTCTCCGTGTTAAAAGAACGAAGAATGACCATTCTCCATTTTAAAAGAATGGAGAATGGCCATTCTCCGTTTTAAAAGCAAGGAGAATGGTCATTCTCCATGTTAAAAGAACGGAGAATGGCCATTCTCCTTGATAATGGCCATTCTCCGTGTTAAAAGCAAGGAGAATGGCCATTCTCCGTCCAAAAAAATATTTTCTTCGAAAATATTATCATTAGAAAAGTAAAAAAATATTTCGTCCAATCAATACAGATTTTTTTTAAAAAATATGTGAGCAGAAGATCCGCCTGACCTCAGAAGCAGGTTTCCTCAGTTCACCACCACCACTATGACATGTAGCTTTATTAACAAGATATTAAATTATTAGATAAAAAATAAAATTTTTGACAATGGCATGGACAGTAAAATTAGAGCGGCGCCGCTGGTACTT
>JANAVB010013597.1:485642-601177 GCA_029216955.1 Iris pallida
ATAAAGGATCCGGACATAACACGTCATGACACGGAACTCAAAAGCAGGTGATCAGCCCACTCCCAAGTCCATGTCTATACAAGTACAAGTAACAAGTCGAGTCATGTACCAATATACAAAGTAACCCAGAAATAATATCTCATGACAGGATCCGATATATACTAGTCCGTAAACTATCGTGTCTGGAAATCAAGTAAGACACTACAACTGAATCGGATATAGCAGATATCAAGATAATGAAAACTATCAGTAAATGTACTCGCCTGTGGTCCTGAGCTGATAAGGTGAACAGGTGCTCAGATATATCACAGACCTAAAGATGAGATACCATGAGTCCAAACAGGGTTTAATAATGAAGGGAAAGCTAATCTAGTTATGATATGCAAGTCTAAGTCAAAACTAGGTCAAACTAAGTCACACCAAGCTAAACTAGGTCATACTAGGTCATACTGAGTCACACTAGGACAAGCAAGATCAAACAAGGTCACAGGAAGTCAATCCAAGTCAAACTAGGTCAATCTGGGTCAAGGGTTGACTTACAGTTGATTTTCAGTCAACTGATCAACTCTGGTTTGGTTTCGATCAATTCTAAGTCAAGTGTTGACTTGAAGTTGACTTTCGGTCAAAAAGTCAACTATTGGTCAACGGAGGTCAAGACTAGTCTAAACTACCCTCATCTAGTCATTACCTACCAAGATAACTTATTTCTAACCCCATCTTAGAAGTCAAACTCAAATCTTATCAATACCATATTACCTACATTTACCCTTCGCAAGGTAAATACCAATACCTTGCCCATTACAAAGAAAACCCCTCAAGATCTCAGGATACTAGCCAAGGCTTCTTAGGGTAGCTAGACACTAACTTATCTAGTCATTACCAACCAAAAAATCTAGGTATCTAGCCCATCCAGTCCATCTTATCTTCCATGTTGGTCATCCCAACATTACCTTAGGGTATCGTCATGATACGCTATGGTATCGTGAGATACCATACCCTACTCTCTGCCAACCTTCCTAGTTCACTCTCCCACACTCTCCTAGTGTCTAGGTTAGTCCTCTCTACTAGGATACTAACTTATCTAAACCACTGTCCTAACTAACCACTCACACAAACTCAACCACTATCTAATACCAATTCTAACTAGCCTACAACACCATACTAACACTTACCCTTCTAACCTATCAACACCCACAACTAACACTCAACCTACTCCCACAAAACATTCATACAAGGACTGAATTGTGTGGGTGAAATGGAAATGGAAATGGAAATGGAATGGATGAAATGGATTGGTGGTTGGTGGATCAAATGAAAGGAAATGAATTTGTGAATGAATGAATGAATGGATGGAAAATTGGAAATGAATGAATGTGAAGTGGGATGAATTGAATGAATGGATGCATGAATGTTGTATGTAGAATAAATGGAAAATTTGAGGGAAGATTGGGGGAATGAAAGACTGCTTATGGGCTGATTTTGAAAGTGATATAGGGACCTATATATGGCTGTCAAGTGGGCTGAATATGTGTGCAAACATGGGGCTTATATGTGGCTGAAATGGGCTGTTAATAGGCTGAATTTGGATAGGTTTTAGGGGCCAAGTGGCTGTCCAAATGGGGCTCATATGGCTGTCCATATTGGACTGATTTGAGGCTGAATTTGGGGGCTGAATATGGGTGATATAGGTGGCTGAATGGGGGACTTTTCAGGACTGGTTTGGGCTGCTTGATGGGGATTTAATGACTAATTTTGGGACAGCTATAGGCTGCTATATAGGGACTATTTTGGGGGCTAACAAGGGCTGCCAATTGGACACTTAAATCGCTGAAATGGGGGACCAAATATAGGGGCTGATTTGTGCTATCCTAGGGGGCTGTCACTGCCTAAAATGCAGTCCCCATTGGGGACTGCTGCTGCCCTTACAGCTGCTGCCATGGGCAGCAACTCTCTATTTCCCCCTCCCCTCCTTCTTCACTCTCTAATCACTAACTCCTCTCTACATCTCTCCACCTATCACTCTCTCAAACTCACTCTAAAACTCTCACTCTCAAACTCAAAAACCACTCACACACACACACACATATATATATATACATATGCACACACACACATACATATATATAGAGATACACACACACACATACATATATATAGAGATACACATGACACTCTAAAATATATACATATTTACATACATATAAAAATTCCTAAAATCAGTCCAAAACCTAAAAACTCCAAAACTGATAAATTCAAACACAAAATAGGTCTCCCTAAAATCTCTACAACAATCCTAAAATGGGTTCTTGAATGGGGTGGGTCCTATGGGTTCCAAAAATGCATAAATGTAAGGAAAGAAGGAAATAGAAAAGAATTTACCTCTTGAGAGTTAGATCCCAAGGTTAAATCCTAAGAAAATCAAGTTGGACACAAAGTCCCAAGAAATTTGGACACTCCTCCTTCCTTCTTGCTCCCTACTCCAAGTAGACTCCTCCTCCTTGAAGATTTGAGTGAATTTGGAGAAGAAATGAGAAGAAATGGAGGTGAACTCAAGAGTTTAGGGTTAGGGTTGGGGAAGAACTCATGAAGGGGGAGAAATGAGAATAAAAAATGTGAAGTGAAGAGAGAGAAGGCTCTCCCCATTGCCGGCCAGGTATAGGGGCCTTTGGGCATTAGGAATTGCCCAAAATGCCCTCCTAAGTCTCCTTAGGTCAATTTTAGGTCATGGAAGAAATTGGGGTTAAAAGGGTCAAGTTAAAATCTCCAAATGGACCAATTAAGTCATGTGGGACTAGTCTAAATGTATTGGACCAATTTGTGAAATTTATTGGGCCATGCCTAGCTAAACTATGGGTCCCAACTAGAATCTAAGCTACCCAGGTCCTCGATACAAGTCGGATTGAGTTGAAATTTGAACCCGACTCAAATAACCCCAAAACAATATCATGAATAAATAAATAAATTCGAAAAGTATTCAAAAATTAAAAATAACCAAAATACCCCTGTTCCTAAAAACTGGGGGTGACAAATCTATCCACCTTAAAAAAAAATTGTCCTCGAAATTAAAACAAAACAATCACAAGAAACACATACAGAAAAATATCCCACTTAATACTAAAAAAAATTTACAAATAAAAATCTCTTAAGGCACAACAACACTTGTAAATAAAAACTGTTACATGTCCGACACGGACACGAAACCAACACAAAATCTCACCTATTAAAAGCCAAATCAACAATCACCAATGCAATAATATCAAAAATAAATCAAAGAGGTCCAATGACCAAAATACCCTTGGGCCAGAAATGATACTGAAAATATCCTAATCACATGGTTAGGCTCTAGGTCAAACAGTCTCTAAAGTTTCACTAGCAAAACATCAAAAATCTCTAGTCATGGCTTAAAAAATTTAAAAATGATTTAAAATCTCCAAAATCAAAGCATGAATTAAATGACAATAATTAAATAACTAAAACTATAAAATTTAAAATTACTCTCAATTAGAAACTTGGTACTATAAGTCTATCCACCTTAAAAGAATTCATCCTCAAAAATTAAAACAAGGTAAGCACAGAAAATCATGCAATTCGATAATCGTATGCGTCTATCCAAAATCATGATACTCAGAATCTCCGTCATGCTAGTGAGCAAGGCTACAATAATCATAGAGTCCTCGACTAAGGTACATACCTCTAGAATTATGGTATTTAAAATTTTTGCATTGCCGCATGCTTGGCAGCGAAAACCTTAAATTTCCACACCCGAAAAATACGTCCATAATCCGACTATATGTCCTCACTATGCCTGCTAGCATGACCCTAGAGGATTCTAAAATCTCATAATCGAGGCGACCTAGCCCATACGACTTATCTCAGAAGAATATCACATCACAAGGACAAACTTTTATCAAACGATCAAGGAACAGATGGAATCAAATTTCAAGACGATTTATAAGAAGGCAAATACGGAAATGAGATCGAAAGATTGAAACCTGTTATCTGCTCTGCTACTGCCTGAGTGGGCTCAACTGCCATGGCGAAAGCTCGCCTCTGCTGGCCTCCTTTAGCCTGTTGTACTCTGTCCTGGCCTGCCTGTCTTGTTGCACGGGCAGCACATGTCCTCATCTGGTGGTCTGGAGCTCCACAGAATAAACAAACTCCCAGCCTCATCCTGTAAACCTCCTGGATGTGCCCCATCTTCTTGTAGAAGGCACATCGGATGGCCTGCCTCTGGCCCTGTCCCTGGTGCTGCTGGGCACGTGCTGGTGCCTGCTGAAACTGTAACTGAGGCTGCTGCTGGAACTACCTCTGCTGGAAGTGAGGGCGCTTCGCCGGCCCCGCACTCGAGCTCGCCCCTAGAACATCGCTGTCCCTCTTCGGCTTGAGGCCGAAGTCCTCCTCTGCGATCTGTGCCTCCATCAGAATCTGCTCGAATGTCGCATCGCGTCGCCCGGAGGTACGAGTACGAACTGCATGGATAAGACCCCTCCAGAGCTTGCGGGCCTTATACCCCTCATCCTGGATCAGACCTGGTGGAAACCTACTCAGGCGGAAGAACTCTGTTGTATACTCGTCCACCGACAAGTTCTCCTGCTCCAATGCGATAAATTGTCCCTCCAAAGCTGTCAAGGCCACATATGGGTAGAACTTCTCATTAAAAAGCCTCCTGAAGCTCTCCCAAGTCAAACCCCTCACTAACGCACGAGGATCCGTACGAAACCAAGTCAGCACTATATCGAAATCTGGCTCGCTGTAGACGTCATCCAAAGCCCTTTCGGGACCTCTGCTAACTCCAAGCTCCGCTGGACATCCTCCAACCAGTCATCCGCGTACAGGATACCCTCGGTACCCTTGAACTCCCTCGTGTTCATCTTCCTGAAATCTAGGTGTGTGCCATGCCTCCCCTGACCCTGCTGCTGAACTGGGGTACCCCTCTCTACTGCTGCCATCGCCAACTGATGGGAGTTCTCCATGCTCTGTCGTAACACCTCTGCCTGTGCGCTCTGGGTCTGCAACATCTGCTGCAGAAGGGCCATCATCCCCTGAGTATCAGTCGGTAGCGGAGGCGGCGGTGGAAGAGTATCAGGAATGACTATGGACGGTCCCGCTGCTGGAGGTGGAAGACCTCCTGGAACCGTCGCTGCTACTCCCGCCTGAGGGGCAGGAACTGAGGTGGCAGCTCCCTCAACTGCAGCTCCTGCAGCCGGAGGTGAAAGACCTCCGGGAACTGCCGCTGCTGCTCCCGCCTGAAGGGCAGGTACTGAGGCTGCTGCTCTCTCTACTGCTACTCCCGCAGCCGGAGGCGAAAGTCCCACTAGATCGGACCTCTCTGGAACTGCACTAGGCCCTGCTGCCTGAGAACGAGTCACTGTCATCCTGAAGACGAATTGAACCCAAGAGATCAATATGGCACAAGATAAGATATTATTAAAGGAGGACAATTGAATTCAAATGTAAGAAGAGTTTTCATGGTAATCAAAAGATCAGAATTTTTTTCCTAAAATGTGATTGAGTAACTCCTATCATATCCTAGATCCTATGTCCTAGTCGCAGGCTCGTAATTAGCACTCTAAGTCGAGCACCATTATAAGATCGTACTAATTACGACACTGACCTGCATGGGCCACCATAAAAATGTGTCACGACCCGCACCCTGAAGAAGGGCACGAGTACGTGCTTACGTCCAGCCTACGCCGCAGAATCGGCAGTAGAACATTGTATAGGTCATCTATAAATACTACAGCTAAACAGATAAAGGTACCTGTACAGTATACACACTCTGAATAGAGGTGACATAGCAATACAGTCTCAATCACAAAGTAAAACTAAGGTAGATAGCATGGAAAGAAAATATGATAGATGAAAGCAGGAAATAGGTTCAAGATCCACACAAGCCCAGAGATATACACAACATCACAGAGTCACAGAATATAATATGATACTAGAATCTGAAAGTACTAGCTGGATCACAGTCCAGGCAAACCTAACTAAGCTACACTACTCTGGGTGTGCAAAGTCTAGTGGCTCTACTATCAAGCCACGGTCCAGGTCTACTCCATCTAACTCGACCCCATAATAGGTGGGGCAATCTGCCTGAGAATCATCTGTAATATATATCAACGGTATTCTGTCAAGAAAATGAGCAAGTACAAACGCCAACAACAGTTTCAAATGAATTGACAAATTCTATAAGAGACAGTATAATGAAATACAAGACAAATCAACAGAAAATATATATCAAGATGTGAGTACTGAATAGGATGACAATATATATATATATGATGACTTGGGAACTATCCGGAAGCCGAGTTACAACCCTTAAACCAAACAAGGACCGGGGTTGTAACCCTTCTCCCGAACAGAACTTAGCCTCCTATGATAAATAAATATAAATGTGCCTTGAATTATTAGTACGTTATGTGATCGGCTTGGGAAAAATGATCAAGCTTTCCATCTGACTAGCTATGAACAAATAATAAGTACAAGTGTGAAGAACAAGGCCGGTCGCCATGGAAAGTTATGAACAAGTAGGATAAGGCTTTACCCGTCGTGAGGCGAGGGTATAGCTATGAACAAGTATCAAGTACAAGTATGAAGAACAAGTAGGGATTTGATCACACAACCACTAATAATTCCCCATCCCCCGAATAGTATAAAGGATTCGGGCATAACACGTCATGACACGGGACTCAAAAGCAGGTGATCAGCCCGCTCCCAAGTCCATGTCTATACAAGTACAAGTAACAAGTCGAGTCATGTACCAATATACCAAGTAACCCGGGAACAATATCTCATGACAGGATCCGACATATACTAGTCCGTAAACTATCGTATCTGAAAATCAAGTAAGACCCTACAACTGAATCGGATATAGCAGATATCAAGACAATAAAAACTATCAGTGAATGTACTCGCTTGTGGTCCTGAGCTGATAAGATGAACAGGTGCTCAGATATATCACAGACCTAAAGATGAGATACCATGAGTCCAAACAGGGTTTAATAATGAAAGAAAAGCTAATCTAGTCATAATATGTAAGTCTAAGTCACAACTAGGTCAAACTAAGTCACACCAAGCTAAACTAGGTCATACTGAGTCACACTAGGACAACCAAGATCAAACAAGGTCACAGGAAGTCAATCCAAGTCAAACTAGGTCAATCTGGGTCAAGGGTTGACTTACAGTTGATTTTCAGTCAACTGATCAACTCTGGTTTGGTTTCGGTCAATTCTAAGTCAAGTGTTGACTTGAAGTTGACTTTCGGTCAAAAAAGTCAACTCTTGGTCAACGGAGGTCAAAACTAGTCTAAACTACCCTCATCTAGTCATTACCTACCAAGACAACTTATTTCTAACCCCATCTTAGAAGTCAAACTCAAATCTTATCAATACCCTATTACCTACATTTACCCTTCACAAGGTAAATACCAATACCTTGCCCATTACAAAGGAAACCCCTCAAGATCTCAGGATACTAGCCTAGGCTTCTTAGGGTAGCTAGACACTAACCTATCTAGTCATTACCAACCATAAAATCTAGGTATCTAACCCATCCAGTCCATCTTATCTTCCATATTGGTCATCCCAACATTACCTTAGGGTATCGTCATGATATGCTATGATATCGTGAGATACCACACCCTACTCTCTGCCAACCTTCCTAGTTCACTCTCCCACACTCTCCTAGTGTCTAGGTTAGTCCTCTCTACTAGGATACTAACTTATCTAAACCACTGTCCTAACTAACCACTCACACAAACTCAACCACTATCTAATACCAATTCTAACTAGCCTACAACACCATACTAACACTTACCCTTCTAACCTATCAACACCCACAACTAACACTCAACCTACTCCCACAAAACATTCATACAAGGACTGAATTGTGTGGGTGAAATAGAAATGGAAATGGAAATGCAAATGGAAATGGAAATGGAATGGATGAAATGGATTGGTGGTTGGTGGCTCAAATGAAAGGAAATGAATTTGTGAATGAATGAATGGATGGAAAATTGGAAATGAATGAATGTGAAGTGGGATGAATTGAATGAATGGATGCATGAATGTTGTATGTAGAATAAATGGAAAAATTGAGGGAAGAATGAATGGAAGATTGGGGGAATGAAAGACTGCTTATGGGCCGATTTTGAAAGTGATATAGGGACCTATATATGGCTGTCAAGTGGACTGAATATGTGTGAAAACATGGGGCTTATATGTGGCTGAAATGGGCTGTTAATAGGATGGATTTGACAGGTTTTAGGGGCCAAGTGGCTGTCCAAATGGGGCTCATATGGCTGTCCATATTGGACTGATTTGAGGCTGAATTTGGGGGCTGAATATGGGTGATATAGGTGGCTGAATGGGGGACTTTTCAGGACTGGTTTGGGCTGCTTGATGGGGATTTAAGGACTGATTTTGGGACAGCTATAGGCTGCTATATAGGGACTGTTTTGGGGGCTAACAAGGGCTGCCAATTGGACACTTAAATGGCTGAAATGGGGGACCAAATATAGGGGTGATTTGTGCTATCCTAGGGGGCTGTCACTGCCTAAAATGTAGTCCCCATTGGGGACTGCTGCTGCCCTTACAGCTGCTGCCATCGGCAGCAGCTCTCTATTTCCCCCTTCCCTCCTTCTTCGCTCTCTAATCACTAACTCCTCTCTACATCTCTCCACCTATCACTCTCTCAAACTCACTCTAAAACTCTCACTCTCAAACTCAAAAACCACTCACACACACACACACACACACACACACACACACACACACACACACACACACACACCACACACATATATATATATATATATATATATATATATATATATATATATATATGCACACACACACACATACATATATATAGAGATACACCCACACACACACATATATATATACACATGACACTCTAAAATATATACATATATACATACATATAAAAATTCCTAAAATCAGTCCAAAACCTAAAAACTCCCAAAATGATAAGTTCAAACACAAAATAGGTCTCCCTAAAATCTCTACAACAATCCTAAAATTGGTTCTTGAATGGGGTGGGTCCTATGGGTTCCAAAAATGCATAAATGCAAGGAAAGAAGGAAATAGAGAAGAATTTACCTCTTGAGAGTTAGATCCTAAGGTTAAATCCTAAGAAAATCAAGTTGGACACAAAGTCCAAAGAATTTGGACACTCCTCCTTCCTCCTTGCTCCCTACTCTAGTAGACTCCTCTCCTTGAAGATTTGAGTGAATTTAGAGAAGAAATGAGAAGAATGGAGTGAACTCAAGAGTTTAGGGTTAGGGTTGGGGAAGAACTCATTAAGGGGAGAATAGAATGGAAAATGAAGTGAAGAGAGAGAAGGCTCTCCCCATGGCCGGCCAGGTATAGGGGCCTTTGGGCATTAGGAAATTGCCCAAATGCCCTAAGTCTCCTTAGGTCAATTTTAGGTCATGAAATTGGGGTTTAAAAGGGTCAGTTAAATCTCCAAGGACAATTAAGTCATGGGGACTAGTCTAAATGTATTGACCAATTTGTGAAATTTATTGGGCCATGCCTAGCTAAACTCTGGGTCCCAACTAGAATCTAAGCTACCCCGGTTCCCCGATACAAGTCGGATTGAGTTGAAATTCGAACCCGATCAAATAACCCCAAAAAATATCATGAATAAATAAATAAATTCTAAAAATATTCAAAAATGAAAATGACCGAAATACCCCTATCTATATATATATATATAATATATATATATATATAATCTATATATATATATATATACTATATATATATATTGAAGTAAGGGTTATTAGTTTCTGGAATCGCTCCCACTGGGATTCGAACTCCGCCCACAAGGGCTACATACATCTTTCTAACCACTAGACTAGGTCATTTGCTAATATATATATATATATATATATAATATATATTAGAATATATATAGATATATATATATATATATAGATATATATATATATATATATATATATATATATATATACCATAGATTTATATTTATATTTATATATATATATATATATATATATAATATATATAAATTATATATATATATATATATATTATGTATATATAAAAATATAATATATAAAATATAATATATTTATATATTATAAGTACTACTAGTATATACTCCTATATTTTATATATAGGAGTATATACTAGTAGTACTTATATAATATATATATATATATATATATATATATATATATATATATATATATATATATATTATATAATATATATATATATATATATATATATATATTACATATATTTTATATATATATATATATATATATATATATATATATATATATATATATATATATATATATATATAAGTACTACTAGTATATACTCCTATATATAAAATAAAATTTTTAAGAAAATTTCTAAAAATCTAAAACCACATGAATTACTTATAGAGAAATTTTAATAAAATGTAATATACTCAGAATTCATATCTACCTACTAGTTTTTATATAGAAAAATATCATGTAAATATTTACAAACTATTTATTCAAAAAATTCCAAAAATATATTTAAATAAAATAATATAAATTTTATAAAAAAATAGAGGGTTACATATTGCACATGTTTCACGTAGTTAGTGCATGATTTCATGTATTTTTCAGTTTACTTGTTATTTATTGCCTTTTCTATTTTATGTATTATTGCATCTTGTTGTTGAGTATGGTTGAGTTACATTGTACTTTTGTTCCTTTTCTGATTAGAACGTTGATATATACAGGTGATGGTGAGATACTGTCACGCCCTGGGACCAGAATACTAGCAAGTGGGGACGGACCAGGCCAGCTACGTAATACCAAAGTACTCCAGTACTCTGAAATAACGTATAAGCTGTCAAGACATGGGGGTTACTACTACAAGCCAACAGTCAATCCTAAGTTGAACAATCATAGATATCTCAATCACAGCCAAATACGCAAAGTACAAGAAGTAAGATCATCAGACATAAAATAGTAAAACGTCACAAACTATTTATACATGGATGATCATGAAGCTAGTAATACAAGTGAAAAACTAGCAAGAGTAATAGTCATAAATGATAAGCTCTAGCTATAGTCTAGAATACGCAAATCATGTTTAGGCCCGTAGGCTAAATGTCAAGATCCAAAATACGAGCTAAACACGTGCTCGGAGGCTAAACACCACAAAAGAATAATGTACATAACTAGTAGGAGAATGAAATAGAAAATCCACCAAGGTACTCTAGTGCTACGGGCAGTCACCGTCGAGTAGATGGTACGGAAGATCCTCTAGGCTCCTCTATCAATCTGGCCAAACAAAACCAGTGGGGTCAGACCCCCAATAGCAAGTACCACAAAGGAAGCCAAAGCTATGAACTAAAACCAGCAATAACTAACATAGCAACGATTATAGAAAAAATAAGCCAATGCTGATCGAGACTCGTGCACTACCAATGCACTTATCCCGACAATAGAAAGACAATAAGTAAAACAACATGGAGCATAAAGTAATTAA
This sequence comes from Iris pallida, assembly GCA_029216955.1. Classification (NCBI taxonomy): domain Eukaryota; kingdom Viridiplantae; phylum Streptophyta; class Magnoliopsida; order Asparagales; family Iridaceae; genus Iris; species Iris pallida. The sequence continues at coordinate 497,165 of JANAVB010013597.1, forward strand.
CGTATGACATAATGTAAAGTATGGACATGTAAGGTAAATGGAAGCATGTAAATGCGTAAGACAAACTGGACAAGTGAGCATGTGAGATATCTGAATATGTGAGCATGGGAGACAACTGGCACATGTGAGCATGTAAGACAACCGGGCTATGTAAACATGTAAGGTAAATGGGACATGTGGGCATGTTAGAACTATATAGCACGACAAATGATAAGATGACTCAGGATCCAGAACGCAAGTTATAACCCGTAAACCAAACAAGGACCGGGGTTGTAATCCTTCTCCTGAACAGAACTTAGTCTCTAATCATTTTTCGGCAAAAGTAAAGCATAAACAATAATGTACTGAAATAAACAAATTCGGACACTGCCTAGACTGTCAACCCCTTGACCAAATTTTGTTTTATTTGAAAACATTTTTATTTTGTCTCATATATAAATGTTATGGGTATACTTGTTTTGCATTAAAAACCAATAGAGGACCAATTGATAATAAATCCCTTGGCAGGGACCTAAGTGTAAACCTTTCAATTTAAATAGGATATGCCCACAGCCACCTGGTGGTTAAAACAAAATCTCTATTCATCAAATCCTCTGTTTTCGAATAGAGTTCAAACAGGAATTTTAAATCTCAAGCCTTGAGGAGTCGATCTAGTTTAAACCAAACCTCATATCTGAATTTGAATTGAATTCAAATTACTTCATCAGGATAAAATTATAGTCCTAATTCAAATCAAGCATGGATTTGAATTCCCAGCGCATTGGATATGCACAGGATCAAATCAAATCTTTTGAATCCCTTATTTTTCCCTTGAGCCCATCTAATCACCTATGTATATATATATGGCAATTCTCCTACTTTCCCTCTGAGAAACCCTAAGCAGACCTCTCGAACACCATCTCAGGAGCAGAACAGCCAAGGGAGGACTAAGGAACCATCCCATCTTTACTGCTACAAGTACAGGTATTCCTATACACCCTCTTGAGCATCTAATTATTTTTATGTGTTCGACATAATGCTTAAAAGAACTCATGGGAAGGTACCTACAAATGTCACCAGTTCCTGGAAATAGATGGCCATATAGCCTAGGCTCTGTTTTTTAGGAGCACCCTTGAATCCAGGAGAGGACCATCAAACAGATGGTGACTGAAGGGGTTTTCCCTCCACATTAACTGGGATGATCTGAGTTGAACCATCTCCTGCATCCATTAGAAACTGTTAAGGGAGGAGTCTTGGATTTATCAGGATTTTGACATGTACAGATTGATATGTGTACATGTACTAGCAACAGGGAGTATAGACCACACCACAGCCTCCTTTAATACTTCCTTCATGTCTCGATTTGTACCAGGAGGATGAAGGGATGTGCTGTACCACTAACTAGGATAGACCTTATAGGACATGATGGTATCCCTACCTAGTAGCAGCATATAATGGGGTATAGGGGAGGAAGCAGTGAGGATGATCTCTAAGGTATCCCTTTGAAATAATGACAGGACCCTATAGACTCAGGGCTTCCAATTGAGTATATCCAAATGTCCAAAGTTATGCCTACAACTATGTGGGTATCCAAGATACTAGGAGTTGAGGTATCAGGAAATTGCACACTGGTACAGACCTAGGTACTAGTCCTATGTGAAGTTTTGCATGTACTCTCTAATTACAGGACCAATGTACCCAAGAATTCTGGAGTTGGTGTCACTGCTACCTAAATCGAACTGACCTATATGTATTTGTGTTCAATTGAGGTCTTGAATACATGGGTGCCCAGGACCTGGGTTGAAAGGAACTAAGGTTTAGCAGGAAGGCAAATGTATATGCACATTTGACCTATAGGAAACTGGGATATATATCAAGTCCTCTGTACTCTAGTGGGTTATTCATTGAGAGTCTTTAGATTCAAGGACAAATGCAGGCTATTGGGTAAATCAGAGACTCCATGTTGCAAGTTAACAGGACTCTCAATGTAGGAAAACCGATATACTCTAGCTATCTGTCCATTATCCATTTATATGTTCAGCCTTGCATCTTCATATAGTAAGTCCACTTGATAATCCATGTAGCAGTGATACTTTATGTTGTCTGCATTAACCCAAGTTTCAGTCCATATTCATGAGTATTGGTCCTTGGTGTACAGGTCAAAAGTATTTGGGAAATCAGTAATACCTGGTGTGAGTTGTACATGGTTATAGTTAGTCAAATTTGGGTAATAGTGGTATGAGCAGGGGTTGTGTATCAAGGGTTGTGCCAGCAGTCAAAACCTTTTAACAGTAATTCTTGTAATTCTTGTTTCCTACACTCTTATTTTATTCCTGTTAGATGATATGTGCCAGCAGTGGTTGTGTATCAGTGGCTTTGGCTTGCCTAAGCAGGGAATGTCAACAGAGGGTTCCCTGGACTTTAAATTTCAGGGATCAGTTCTCTGTTCCTTTCCATTCTGTCCATGATTTGTATTTTCCAGTCCACTGCATCACAAGGTTGTATTGTACACCATCAACTGGCTTTACTAGGTGCACTGTGAATCCACCTACAGGAAGCAGGACAGTGGCAGAACAACAAGTATAAGGGCCTGTCCCCATTCAGAAGGTCAGTAGAAGAAGGGTTCTAGTTAGGATGGTTCACCTGGGCATGTAGTTGTTCAGTCCCTACAGGAATCCCTAAGTATCAGCCAAGGGTTACTTTGAATGTGTACAAGAATGCCCTGAGTGTAAGAGAGCCAGGAATCCTATACAAAGGAACATGTGGTACAAGGTTCTGTAGCTTAAGTATCTCTTGTTGTTGTACGCCATAATCTAAGTGTCACAAATGGTCAATACTTGCTAGTAAATGGATAGTACAAAAGGGGTAGACCTTCCAACTTAGTAAGTCCATTGGAAAAACTAAAGCAATTAGCTTTGATTAAAAGAATGATTTATTGTAATCCAATTTCATGCATTAATTAGAACAAATTCGTAAAACAGGTATTTTGGAGACTGTGACTCAGCACTCGACCGTGCCAGCAGCTCAGGACCAAAGGCAAGTATACCTTGCCTTTCTACACAGCTTTATTTACATGCACTGTCTTTTATTGTTATCTAGTTTTCTCATATTGTTGCCATGTATCTTTCATATCCTGTTTATATACTTGTATCATTGCTATATAGACCGTGTTCACAGTTAGCTTTGTATCTTATTGGACGTATTCATTGAGCCTTGATCGAGTCGTGTCGTGAGTCGTAAACCGAGCTGCTTTTCCTCTGTGTCTTAAAATCTTGATGCTAACCTGCGAGTCCACATTAGGGGCGAGGGTTAGTAGTTAAGCTAACCTGCGAGTCCATATTAGGGACGAGGGTTAGTAGTTATTGGTCCACACCTGCGAGTCCACACTAGGGACGAGGGTGATGCTAGCCTGCGAGTCTACACTAGGGACGAGGGTGATGCTAATCTGCGAGTCCACACTAGGAACGAGGATTAGTAGTTCAAACCTTTGAGTCCACACTAGGGACGAGGGTTTGAGTATTCAATCTGGTCATCCGTTGACGTCTTGACATGAGTTCTCTCGTCCTTGTTTAGCAGTTCATTTATGTGTAGACAGTGTATAGATTCGTGCTTTATTCATTGCTCAGTTTTACTTGTTTATTCTGTATTTTCTCCATACATAATAAACTGTTAGAAATGCTCGTTTTTATGTATCTTGCTAGTCCTCTGAGGACCTGATGATCTCTTCAGGTTTAGCCGAGTTTGAGACAGGAGCAGTTGAGCAAGTTGAGTCAGCACCAGTTCGCAGAGCTTTGCAGTCGTGGTTACTTGGTTAGCAGGTTATACTCAGTTTGTTTATTTCATGTATTTCTCTATTTTTCTGTCTACTGGTAGTGGATTTGTGTCCACCGGACGTGACATTGATTTTGGATACATTCAGTTTATATTCATCATTGCTTAGTTTCATGGATATTCATTGATCTTGATTGTGTCTTGATTATTCTGTGGATGAGATATAGATTTTCTCGTGATTATAGGTTCAGTGACTTGTGAGTATAGACAGCGTTCTACCGCCGACACTGCGACGTAGGCTGGGCTTGGACACGCTTCGTATCCGAAAAGCGGGTGCGGGTCGTGACAAATTTTTTTGGTGGCCCATGCAGGTCTTCGTTAATCACTTCGGTTACGTCACTGTGCCGTCGTGAGCCTGCAAATAGGATTAGACACTTAGGATCTCATCCACATGTCTTGACTCATTATTGGCCTCTAATCCTTGATTTCATTGACTCCTTGATTTGTATCTTGCTTGAAAATCTCTTCAACGGCTAAAATTTTTTCTTTGATTAACAGTTAAGATGGACTATCAAGACAGGAACAATGCTGCACTGAACACTACACCGGCTACAGGAGGCTTTTTCACGTACATGACTCCACTGACACAAGAAGGCCAGCTCACTCAGATGGGCAATCAACCGTAACTCTCGAGATTCCGCAGAGGCGATATTCTACCACCTCCACAGTTTCCTCCGCAGACTCCACCACCAGCACCCGGTCTGCCACCAGCATCTGTTCTACCACCAGCACAAGCCCCGCATCCAGCACGTGTTCCACATCCAGTACCAGCCATGCATCCCGCACTAGTGATGTATCTAACTTTTCCCATGCACCCACCGCCGACAATGTATCCAGCACATGTTCTGCCTCCGCCACCAGTACTGGACAATGTCACACTCCTCGGGATCATCCAGCAGCAGGCCAACATGTTTCGTGACACTTTGAGAGAGGTTCTTCAGATTCGAGATGCTCCGCGACAGCGTCCGGGGAATCCCAAGCACTTCATGGACTTTAGGCCCATGTCGTTCCATGGGACAGAGGGGATCGTCTACGCTGATGAATGGCTGGAGAACGTGGAGAGGTATCTGAAGATGGCCCGAGTCCCAGAAGATCTGAAGATAGAGTCAGTCAGTGGACAGCTTTTCGATATCGCGTGTACGTGGTACCAAGGCGAGCCCCAGTTTTCTGCTCCAGACGTGACTTGGGAGGAATTCAAGCGACTGTTCAAGAGGAAATTCTATCTATACGTAGCACGAGAAGGGTTGGTGAGTCAGTTCGAGCACCTAGAGCAAGGCAACCACACCGTCGACGAGTACACATCGGAGTTTTCTCGCCTCAACCGCTTCGCGGAGAACTTGGTCAGCACCCCTGAAGACAAGGCGCGACGATTCAGAAAAGGATATCTCACGAGATCCATCTAGCCATCGCCACCAGTCGAGCTGCCACCTACGAGGAGATTCTAGAAGTCGCCCAAGCTGTAGAAGAGGAGCTGAGTCACAGCCGAAGAGGAATCGAGACGCACTCGGAGGAGGCAGCGACCAAGCAGCACCGGCGAAACGTCCCAACCTTTCAGAGAAGACACCAGCGCAGCAGCATCAACAGCAACCACAAGCAGCCCCACGCCAAGTCCAAGACATTCCCACCTGCCAGCATTGCTCGAAGAAAGGCCACACTCAAGAAAATTATCGCAGCAGATTAGGGTTGTGTTGGACTTATGGATCCAACCAACACTTGTCTCGCAATTATCCGAAGAAGAACGCAAGTGCCCCACCACTACCAACCGCAGGAGGAGGACGAGCCTTTGCCATGATCACGGAAGATGTAGCGACACCACAAGGAGCAACTGGTGGAAATTTTCAGTAGAGAATTGCAGTAGTAGCATAGATAGACCAATATTTTTGATTAAATTGTTTAAATTTGAATAGCAATTTATTCTAGACTTTCCATTCTAATAGAACATGGTTCTTTAAATTTCGAGGACGAAATTTGTTTAAGAGGGGAAGAGTTGTCAACCCCTTGACCAAAATTTTTTTTATTTGAAACCATTTTTATTTTGTCTCATATATAAATGTTATGGGTATACTTTGTTTTGCATTAAAAACCAATAGAGGACCAATTGATAATAAATCCCTTGGCAGGGACCTAAGTGTAAACCTTTCAATTTAAATAGGATATGTGTAACACCCTGTTTTCAGAATTTGGGGATTTTTGAAAAATTATTATTTTTATTATTTAATAATGGTGATTAGGGCATGATATGGTTTATAGTGATTATTAGTGTAATTAGAACCATCTTCTAAGTCATGCTAAGTCATGACTTATGACTTTGTGACTTTGTTAGTAAACCTTAGTGTAAACCCTAGTTTCTCTAAACTAGAAGTTGCCATAACCATGGGAACTTGACCATAGGCTTAGAATATCATTTTAGTGATTTTTGGCCATAGGGGTATTTTGGTAATTTTTAGGAATTTATTTGGAATTTAGTGGGATGAGTGAGATTTTACTATTCATGGACTTTTAGATTAGTGACTTGCTAATCCCTAACCTAATTACCCTAATCCATAGGTTAGCTACTAACCTAGAATGACTAAGAGGATTAGATATTTCATGGTAGTCAAGCTATATAAATATCTAGATATTACTTATTGATATTTTGCTTAAATTATGCAAAATATCTAAACCCCTTTACAAAGTCTTTCCCTTAGCTTGCAAGCAAGCCAAGGACAACCTCCCCCCATGCCTTGGCCATGTTTGGCCGGCCAAGACCTCCCCCCCCTTGGCATGACCCCCTTTCCTATATATTTTGATTAATTCATTGCATTTGCATTGAATTAAATTCATGAAAAATTGCCCTTTACTTCAAAAATCCATAACTCTCAACCTAGTGATCCAAATCACTTCAAACCTCTTGCATTGGGTTCCTACAACCTAGAGGGTGCTAAGGGAGGCTAGCAAGTTGGACACAAGGACTTGGACACACCCACAAGTGGACTTGGACACCCCCCTCATTATTTGAATTTTCAAGGATTTTGCACATAGAGGTAAATATATTTAACCTAGTTATTTTACTAGTTTTTCTTCATTATTGCATGCATATAGTCATAATATGGTTGTGGGTAGAGTTTGGTGATTTCAGGGTTTGATTTGGTGTCGTGTCGGACACGTATCCCAATTTAATTATATTGTATTTTACTCACTGTTGCACACTGTCACATTGATGAGTACACACTGATTTGTAAAACTTTTTGAACCAAAACCTAGTCCTAGGTTTCCTAACCCTAACCCTGTGTCACTGTGCACATTTTGAGCTTGTGTCGTGTCCAAATCTGGACACGAAGCTCTCAGTTTCACTCACACTGGACACACTGCACAGTACACTGTAAATCCCCTGCTACCACCCCCTTAGTTCTCCCTCTACACGCCACTTGGACACGCCAAAATTGGCATAGAGCACGGGGCACTGACTGACAGGTCATCCCCAAAGTTTGGGATGACCTCGGGTCGTGTCGGACACGGAATCGTCCCCGCAAGGGTCGTGCACTGCACTGCACAGCCGAGTTTTTGGCTCTGACACGGGTCTCGTGTCCCACGTACACGAGTCGTGGACACGTGTCAGGGTGACACGTGTGTAGTAGACCCTAGGGCGAACCCCAGGACACGAGCACGAGGTGTGTCGTGTCCTGTGTTGCGTACACGAGACGCGTGCATCACTGCACGACGCGGTCTGAAACCACGTATTTCCCTCTCTGATACGCGTGTCGTGTCCTCTCTACACAACACGTGGACACAGTGCAGGGTGTTGGACACGTACCCTACCCCTAGGTGAACATTCGTGCACGTGCACGAGACACGAGAGTGTCTGTGTCGTGTCCTAGGGTGAGTTGCACGCGTGCACGATACTGTGTGTGTGCGTGTGTATCAGGTTTACCCGAGTGGTTGTTTTGTGAGTTGGACACGTCGTGTCGTGTCTATACTCTGTGTCAGGCACCTAGGACACTAGTATATGTGTGGGGCTAGTGTTACCAACCTAGGGATACGAGTCTTAGCTCGTTTTAGTGTGAGAATTTGGGATTACCTATATTTCGAGTAAACAGTGCAAATATTCCAGTTTTTGTGTTTCCCTTCCAGTTTTTGACTTCGAGTTTCAAATCTATTTTTGATGTGATTAGTACATTGTATATATGTATTTTAGTGTATATATATATGTAGTACATATGTTATGTGTGTGTATGTGAGTTTTTAGGGTGTTTGGATGTGTGTGTGTATAGTTATGTATATATATACATATCTATGTATATATGTTATGTGTGTGTGTGTTTGGGGGTTTGATTGTGGGTTCCAGGTTCTGGAATTTTCCCCCCCCTGTCCTGATCTCTCTCTCACACTCACAGTCTCTCTCTCTCACACTCACTGTCTCACTCTCTCTCTCATTTCAGTCTCTCTCTCATCTCCTAGTCTCTCTCTCTCTCTCTCTTAACTATATATATATGTAATATATATAGGTTGATATATATATATAGATATATATATATATATATATATATATATATATATATGTATATATATAAAATACATTGTTTTAGGTCTCTTGTGTGTTATATATATATAAATATGTGAGTGGGGAGTTTGGGTATTGTATATATGGTATTCCATATAGGTATATAGATAATAGATTGTGTATATATATATAGATATATATATATGTATAACCTCTAGTTATAGGTTTATGAGAAAACCTAGACTATTGGCCTATGGCCAGGATCACTAGCCTATGGTTTGGACTAGCCCTAATGACCCAAAACCCTGCTAGAAAACCCTTGTTGACTAAGGGTTGACCAAAGTCAACATTTGGTCAAAAGTGACCTAGTTAACCTAGAAATGACTAGGAATGACCTAAATCAACTAGTTTGACTAGTTTGACTAAAACCCTAACTAGTTTGACTAATATTGACTTAACTTTGACTAGTTTGACCAGAGTTGACCAAGAGTTGACTTTTGACCAGATTGACCTAGAATCATGTAGTTTGCATAGTAGACTTCATATTTACCATTGTGGATACATTGTGACTTGTATTGCTCTGATTAGGAGCCAGATACCTCTCCTCAGACAGTATATCGTCTTCAGACATTCAGTTATCAGGCGAGTACATTCTCTGACCGTTTCATACTTGTTCAGGCTTTACTTCTCGCTCTAGATTACTTTACTTGTTGCTGTCACGTTGGTAACACGGATTGGTACTATATGGATCTTTACATGAGATGTTATCCCCCTCGGGAGCATCGGGTACTTCATGTTATGTGTGTTTCACTATCATCATGTACTCCTATGCTTCCATTATTCATGTGCACTCATGTGATCATGTACTCTCATGTTTACTGAGCCCTCATGTATACTATCATGTGCACCCTTTCATGGGCCCCATGTGATATCATGTACAATAACGTAACCTGTACAGATCCTTGTGTATTGATTGGGGATACGGGGGAGTGCTAGTAGTCGTGTGAACAATTCCAAAGTAGTGTATTCATGTGCAAACTCGATCATGTACAAATCCGTCCGTTCACATGTGCTATCTCGTACTCTGACTCACTAGCCACTGTTAGTTCTCTATTTATAGTAGATATTTTATTACAGCTATCTCTTTTACAGCGTATATTTCCTTTCAGCAGTTCATGTATCTTACTCTATTGCCTGTATCGTATTTCCTAACCTGCTATGCACTGCGTGAGATGTATTGTGCTCGTTCCCGTCCTGATTGGACCTGTTGAAAATATTACAGAGGATGAGGATGAGGCCCTGGTGTCTACCTATTATGGAGCAGGACTAGATGATACTTATGTTGTGGACCCTCAGCAGGATCCACCTGCAGCTGAGGATGTTGTTCCAGTAGTCTAGACCAGTTTAGTCTAGGTAGTCTTTCTATATTTACTTTTTGTCTCACATTCTGAGTTGTATTTTGAGATATGGAGATATATAGACTCTTAGACTTTTGTATTATGAGTTGACAGTTCTGGATATTATGTTGTACTAGACACTTAGACTTATTCATCTATGATACTGTTCTCTTGAGTTACTATCTATCTATCTGTCTTTCGTTCTTCTACCCTAGATGTGATTGAGATGTATATTGTTATGTCACCTCCATTCGGAGAGTATAAACTGTACAGGTACTTGATATTGATAGATGATTGACCTAGGACAGCGTTCTACCGCCGACACTGCGGCGTAGGCTGGGCGTTGTTACGTTCTCGTACCCTAACAGTGGGTGCGGGTCGTGACACGTTTTTAGTGGTGGCCCATGCAGGTCGAGTTTATGTAGTGGTATTCGAACTAGAGTATCACTACAGCCTGCGATAGGATTTGAGGAATATGCTTAGAGAGAATGGATACTCAATCACTGCTAGGATACTTTGAGAGATTCCTGGGATGACCCTTGAGAATCTCATTGAAATTACGATTTAAACTCCTTTTCCCTTGATTGAATTTGATTTGAGGGATTCACTGTAGAACTTTGAATCCTGGTATTAGTTGATGATTTTGAAATTTTTGTAGTTGTTGATTTTAATTTCTTAGTGTTAGATTAATATTTTTTATTTTTTTTTGGGGTACTCAATCACAATTATGAGAAAACTCTTATTTATTTCTTGCCATCTAATCCTCTTGCTAATTGCCTTTCATTAAAATGAACTGTCCTCTCTATTTTGCATCTTGCTTAAACTCTTTCTACCAATCTATGTGACTGTATCCCAAACCTGACTTACTCGACTTTTCCTCAAATAAAGACTCATTAAGACCTTCTAACCTTGACCTTGATTGGTCGAACCCTAACTATATTCATCTAGTAGCCATCTATCCCTAGGACTGTGTTCCTAAATTATTTACTGAATTCCTGATTAATTTTATTTCATGGGTTAATTTGATCCTCTTCAATTTTTGCATCAATTTGTCACATCTCGAACTCCCACTTCCTATTCTAGATCATTGGACGTCCTTTACCGTGACTTGGATATTCGGAGTATAATACTAGCTGTTACCTTCTAACGAACTTCACATGTAAGACCTAGACTAGCCTACCTTCATGTAGGTATTCCATGTCCCACTAAAACCCGTCTCCTCGTACTCTATTTTCTTGACATGATTTTCTAGTCAAATGGCTAAACTATAACCTCTACCATGATACTAAATTAATTCTTATTTCAATTAGAGATCCACCATGGCTCAAATCTTTCGACCTGGCATGTGATGGTATTCTGATTGAATCATTAAATACTTACCCTTGTACCTTATCTTGAATGCTTGACCCGATTGGTTAAGGATCTTGGACTATGTATTTCTTTCATCATTCCCACTCTTACTTATATCTTATGCTACAAATTATCCTTAGTTTTACAAGCTTATTCTTTCGAGCTTGATCATGATATATTTTATTGGGTGCGCACCCTCTAACATATTATCTAATCAGAACCGGCGCATGATGGTCTGATCAACCTATTGCATTTTTGGTTCGCTTTTCATATATTAATCTACGTGGATGGAGACACAGTTAAACTTGTCTTAGAATCTTATCCGCAACAGCCTTGACAATTCTCCTTGGAATTATTTTCATCACCTATGAACCTCGTATTCATATCCAGTTGGATTAAATTTAATCATGACCTGGATCTCCATCATTGGATGCTCGTGCTCATACTTAATTTCATTGATTTTCCATCTTGCCCAATCTCGATTTATCCTAAAATTGATCAACTTAGATCATGTCAAGACAAAAATCTATTTGTGATTGTTTGTACCTAAATTTTCAATTTTCTTTTATGGAATGGAAACTTTAATGATTTCTCACTTGTTAATGACCTATTTTTATATAGGATGGTAGACGACCCTATAGCCTTGATGATTGTTGTTCCCTTACCTTCCCAATTTGGACACCTTAGATTGCTTGAACGTTTTGATACCATAGGACAGTATTGATCTAGAATGACTAGTACACCTAGATGAGACCACAGACTTTCCCATTTAACCTGTCCCCCCCTGGTACCACTATTGCATCACAAATTCTGGTTAAAATTAGGCCTTAGACCCTTCCCACTCTAAATTATGATCCCCGTAGATATATTACAGTGACTTTTAAATTTGGAGCACAAGATTAGTTGTTTTCTAAAAACTGACTTCACATACATGACCTAGACATGACATACTACTCCCATGACCTTAGTGTCCCACCCAGGCATACCATTGTGTGCTTCATTTGCTTAGTACGATTTTCCTGACCCGAGACTACATCCTGAATTACCCCATGGAGTTACTTTTGGCTTCGATTTAAATTAAGGACACCTTATGACCTAAAACTGCCAGCCAATTCTTGGACATGACCCAGTATAGGTCTACTACCCATATTTTACTTGTTGACCTTGTATGTTGCCTAGGTAGTGGCTTCGTCCTTGATTGTTGGAGGTTTGACCTAGAAGGAGTACGACCATCTAAATTTCGAGGACGAAATTATTTTAAGGTGGGTAGACTTGTAACACCCTGTTTTCAGAATTTGGGGATTTTTGAAAAATTATTATTTTTATTATTTAATAATGGTGATTAGGGCATGATATGGTTTATAGTGATTATTAGTGTAATTAGAACCATCTTCTAAGTCATGCTAAGTCATGACTTATGACTTTGTGACTTTGTTAGTAAACCTTAGTGTAAACCCTAGTTTCTCTAAACTAGAAGTTGCCATGACCATGGGAACTTGACCATAGGCTTAGAATATCATTTTAGTGATTTTTGGCCATAGGGGTATTTTGGTAATTTTTAGGAATTTATTTGGAATTTAGTGGGATGAGTGAGATTTTACTATTCATGGACTTTTAGATTAGTGACTTGCTAATCCCTAACCTAATTACCCTAATCCATAGGTTAGCTACTAACCTAGAATGACTAAGAGGATTAGATATTTCATGGTAGTCAAGCTATATAAATATCTAGATATTACTTATTGATATTTTGCTTAAATTATGCAAAATATCTAAACCCCTTTACAAAGTCTTTCCCTTAGCTTGCAAGCAAGCCAAGGACAACCTCCCCCCATGCCTTGGCCATGTTTGGCCGGCCAAGACCTCCCCCCCCTTGGCATGACCCCCTTTCCTATATATTTTGATTAATTCATTGCATTTGCATTGAATTAAATTCATGAAAAATTGCCCTTTACTTCAAAAATCCATAACTCTCAACCTAGTGATCCAAATCACTTCAAACCTCTTGCATTGGGTTCCTACAACCTAGAGGGTGCTAAGGGAGGCTAGCAAGTTGGACACAAGGACTTGGACACACCCACAAGTGGACTTGGACACCCCCCTCATTATTTGAATTTTCAAGGATTTTGCACATAGAGGTAAATATATTTAACCTAGTTATTTTACTAGTTTTTCTTCATTATTGCATGCATATAGTCATAATATGGTTGTGGGTAGAGTTTGGTGATTTCAGGGTTTGATTTGGTGTCGTGTCGGACACGTATCCCAATTTAATTACATTGTATTTTACTCACTGTTGCACACTGTCACATTGATGAGTACACACTGATTTGTAAAACTTTTTGAACCAAAACCTAGTCCTAGGTTTCCTAACCCTAACCCTGTGTCACTGTGCACATTTTGAGCTTGTGTCGTGTCCAAATCTGGACACGAAGCTCTCAGTTTCACTCACACTGGACACACTGCACAGTACACTGTAAATCCCCTGCTACCACCCCCTTAGTTCTCCCTCTACACGCCACTTGGACACGCCAAAATTGGCATAGAGCACGGGGCACTGACTGACAGGTCATCCCCAAAGTTTGGGATGACCTCGTGTCGTGTCGGACACGGAATCGTCCCCGCAAGGGTCGTGCACTGCACTGCACAGCCGAGTTTTTGGCTCTGACACGGGTCTCGTGTCCCACGTACACGAGTCGTGGACACGTGTCAGGGTGACACGTGTGTAGTAGACCCTAGGGCGAACCCCAGGACACGAGCACGAGGTGTGTCGTGTCCTGTGTTGCGTACACGAGACGCGTGCATCACTGCACGACGCGGTCTGAAACCACGTATTTCCCTCTCTGATACGCGTGTCGTGTCCTCTCTACACAACACGTGGACACAGTGCAGGGTGTTGGACACGTACCCTACCCCTAGGTGAACATTCGTGCACGTGCACGAGACACGAGAGTGTCTGTGTCGTGTCCTAGGGTGAGTTGCACGCGTGCACGATACTGTGTGTGTGCGTGTGTATCAGGTTTACCCGAGTGGTTGTTTTGTGAGTTGGACACGTCGTGTCGTGTCTATACTCTGTGTCAGGCACCTAGGACACTAGTATATGTGTGGGGCTAGTGTTACCAACCTAGGGATACGAGTCTTAGCTCGTTTTAGTGTGAGAATTTGGGATTACCTATATTTCGAGTAAACAGTGCAAATATTCCAGTTTTTGTGTTTCCCTTCCAGTTTTTGACTTCGAGTTTCAAATCTATTTTTGATGTGATTAGTACATTGTATATATGTATTTTAGTGTATATATATATGTAGTACATATGTTATGTGTGTGTATGTGAGTTTTTAGGGTGTTTGGATGTGTGTGTGTATAGTTATGTATATATATACATATCTATGTATATATGTTATGTGTGTGTGTGTTTGGGGGTTTGATTGTGGGTTCCAGGTTCTGGAATTTTCCCCCCCCTGTCCTGATCTCTCTCTCACACTCACAGTCTCTCTCTCTCACACTCACTGTCTCACTCTCTCTCTCATTTCAGTCTCTCTCTCATCTCCTAGTCTCTCTCTCTCTCTCTCTTAACTATATATATATGTAATATATATAGGTTGATATATATATATAGATATATATATATATATATATATATATATATATATATATATATATGTATATATATAAAATACATTGTTTTAGGTCTCTTGTGTGTTATATATATATAAATATGTGAGTGGGGAGTTTGGGTATTGTATATATGGTATTCCATATAGGTATATAGATAATAGATTGTGTATATATATATAGATATATATATATGTATAACCTCTAGTTATAGGTTTATGAGAAAACCTAGACTATTGGCCTATGGCCAGGATCACTAGCCTATGGTTTGGACTAGCCCTAATGACCCAAAACCCTGCTAGAAAACCCTTGTTGACTAAGGGTTGACCAAAGTCAACATTTGGTCAAAAGTGACCTAGTTAACCTAGAAATGACTAGGAATGACCTAAATCAACTAGTTTGACTAGTTTGACTAAAACCCTAACTAGTTTGACTAATATTGACTTAACTTTGACTAGTTTGACCAGAGTTGACCAAGAGTTGACTTTTGACCAGATTGACCTAGAATCATGTAGTTTGCATAGTAGACTTCATATTTACCATTGTGGATACATTGTGACTTGTATTGCTCTGATTAGGAGCCAGATACCTCTCCTCAGACAGTATATCGTCTTCAGACATTCAGTTATCAGGCGAGTACATTCTCTGACCGTTTCATACTTGTTCAGGCTTTACTTCTCGCTCTAGATTACTTTACTTGTTGCTGTCACGTTGGTAACACGGATTGGTACTATATGGATCTTTACATGAGATGTTATCCCCCTCGGGAGCATCGGGTACTTCATGTTATGTGTGTTTCACTATCATCATGTACTCCTATGCTTCCATTATTCATGTGCACTCATGTGATCATGTACTCTCATGTTTACTGAGCCCTCATGTATACTATCATGTGCACCCTTTCATGGGCCCCATGTGATATCATGTACAATAACGTAACCTGTACAGATCCTTGTGTATTGATTGGGGATACGGGGGAGTGCTAGTAGTCGTGTGAACAATTCCAAAGTAGTGTATTCATGTGCAAACTCGATCATGTACAAATCCGTCCGTTCACATGTGCTATCTCGTACTCTGACTCACTAGCCACTGTTAGTTCTCTATTTATAGTAGATATTTCATTACAGCTATCTCTTTTACAGCGTATATTTCCTTTCAGCAGTTCATGTATCTTACTCTATTGCCTGTATCGTATTTCCTAACCTGCTATGCACTGCGTGAGATGTATTGTGCTCGTTCCCGTCCTGATTGGACCTGTTGAAAATATTACAGAGGATGAGGATGAGGCCCTGGTGTCTACCTATTATGGAGCAGGACTAGATGATACTTATGTTGTGGACCCTCAGCAGGATCCACCTGCAGCTGAGGATGTTGTTCCAGTAGTCTAGACCAGTTTAGTCTAGGTAGTCTTTCTATATTTACTTTTTGTCTCACATTCTGAGTTGTATTTTGAGATATGGAGATATATAGACTCTTAGACTTTTGTATTATGAGTTGACAGTTCTGGATATTATGTTGTACTAGACACTTAGACTTATTCATCTATGATACTGTTCTCTTGAGTTACTATCTATCTATCTGTCTTTCGTTCTTCTACCCTAGATGTGATTGAGATGTATATTGTTATGTCACCTCCATTCGGAGAGTATAAACTGTACAGGTACTTGATATTGATAGATGATTGACCTAGGACAGCGTTCTACCGCCGACACTGCGGCGTAGGCTGGGCGTTGTTACGTTCTCGTACCCTAACAGTGGGTGCGGGTCGTGACAATATGCCCACAGCCACCTGGTGGTTAAAACAAAATCTCTATTCATCAAATCCTCTGTTTTCGAATAGAGTTCAAGTACAAATAGGAATTTTAAATCTCAAGCCTTGAGGAGTCGATCTAGTTTAAACTAAACCTCATATCTGAATTTGAATTGAATTCAAATTACTTCATCAGGATAAAATCATAGTCCTAATTCAAATCGAGCATGGATTTGAATTCCCAGCGCATTGGATATGCACAGGATCAAATCAAATCTTTTGAATCCCTCATTTTTCCCTTGAGCCCATCCAATCACCTATGTATATATATATGGCAATTCTCCTACTTTCCCTCTGAGAAACCCTAAGTAGACCTCTCGAACACCATCTCAGGAGCAGAACAGCCAAGGGAGGACTAAGGAACCATCCCATCTTTACTGCTACAAGTACATGTATCCCCAAACACCCTCTTGATCTAGTTATTTTTATGTGTTCGACATAATGCTTAAAAGAACTCATGGGAAGGTACCTACAAATGTCACCAGTTCCTGGAAATAGATGGCCATATAGCCTAGGCTCTGTTTTTTAGGAGCACCCTTGAATCCAGGAGAGGACCATCAAACAGATGGTAACTGAAGGGGTTTTCCCTCCACATTAACTGGGATGATCTGAGTTGAACCATCTCCTGCATCCATTAGAAACTGTTAAGGAAGGAGTCTTGGATTTATCAGGATTTTGACATGTACAGATTGATATGTGTACATGTACTAGCAACAGGGAGTATAGACCACACCACAGCCTCCTTTAATACTTCCTTCATGTCTCGGTTTGTACCAGGAGGATAAAAGGATGTGCTGTACCACTAACTAGGATAGACCTTATAGGACATGATGGTATCCCTACCTAGTAGCAGCATATAATGGGGTATAGGGGAGGAAGCAGTGAGGATGATCTCTAAGGTATCCCTTTGAAATAATGACAGGACCCTATAGACTCAGGGCTTCCAATTGAGTATATCCATATGTCCAAAGTTATGCCTACAACCATGTGGGTATCCAGGATACTAGGAGTTGATGTATCAGGAAATTGCACACTGGTACAGACCTAGGTACTAGTCCTATGTGAAGTTTTGTATGTACTCTCTAATTACAGGACCAATGTACCCAGGAATTCTGGAGTTGGTGTCAATGCTACCTAAATCGAACTGACCTATATGTATTTGTGTTCCATTGGTGTCTTGAATACATGGGTGCCCAGGACCTGGATTGAAAGGAACTAAGGTTTAACAGGAAGGCAAATGTATATGCACATTTGACCTATAGGAAACTGGGATATATATCAAGTCCTCTATACTCTAGTGGGTTATTCATTGAGAGTCTTTAGATTCAAGGACAAGTGCAGGCTATTGGGTAAATCAGAGACTCCATGTTGCAAGTTAACAGGACTCTCAATGTAGGAAAACCGATATACACTAGCTATCTGTCCATTATCCATCTATATGTTCAACCTTGCATCTTCATATAGTAAGTCCACTTGATAATCCATGTAGCAGTGATACTTTATGTTGTCTGCATTAACCCAAGTTTCAGTCCATATTCATGAGTATTGGTCCTTGGTGTACAGGTCAAGAGTATTTGGGAAATCAGTATTACCTGGTGTGAGTTGTACATGGTTATAGTTAGTCGAATTTGGGTAATAGTGGTATAAGCAGGGGTTGTGTATCAATGGTTGTGCCAGCAGTCAAAACCTTTTTAACAGTAATTCTTGTAATTCTTGTTTCCTACACTCTTATTTTATTCCTGTTAGATGATATGTGCCAGCAGTGGTTGTGTATCAGTGGCTTTGGCTTGCCTAAGCAGGGAATGTCAACAGAGGGTTCCCTGGACTTTAAATTTCAAGGATCAGTTCTCTGCTCCTTTCCATTCAGTCCATGATTAGTATTTTCTAGTCCACTGCATCACAAGGTTGCATTGCACATCATCAACTGGTTTCACTAGGTACACTGTGAATCCACCTACAGGAAGCAGGACAGTGGCAGAACAACAAGTATAAGGGCCTGTCCCCATTCAGAAGGTCAGTAGAAGAAGGGTTCTAGTTAGGATGGTTCACCTGGGCATGTAGTTGTTCAGTCCCTACAGGAATCCCTAAGTATCAGCCAAGGGTTAGTTTGAATGTGTACAAGAATGCCCTGAGTGTCAGAGAGCTAGGAATCCTATACAAAGGAACATGTGGTACAAGGTTCTGTAGCTTAAGTATCTCTTGTTGTTGTACGCCATAATCTAAGTGTCACAAATGGTCAATACTTGCTAGTAAATGGGTAGTACACAAGGGGTAGACCTTCCAACTTAGTAAGACTATTGGAAAAACTAAAGCAATTAGCTTTGATTAAAAGAATAATTTATTGTAATCCAATTTCATGTATTAATTAGAACAAATTCGTAAAACAGGTATTTTGGAGACTGTGACTCAGCACTCGACCGTGCCAGCAGCTCAGGACCAAAGGCAAGTATACCTTGCCTTTCTACACAGCTTTATTTACATGCACTGTCTTTTATTGTTATCCAGTTTTCTCATATTGTTGCCATGTATCTTTCATATCCTGTTTATATACTTGTATCATTGCTATATAGACCGTGTCCACAGTTAGCTTTGTATCTTATTGGACGTATTCATTGAGCCTTGATCGAGTCGTTTCGTGAGTCGTGAACCGAGCTGCTTTTCCTCTGTGTCTTGAAATCTTGATGCTAACCTGCGAGTCCACATTAGGGGCAAGGGTTAGTAGTTAAGCTAACATGCGAGTCCACATTAGGGACGAGGGTTAGTAGTTATTGGTCCACACCTGCGAGTCCACACTAGGGACGAGGGTGATGCTAGCCTGCGAGTCCACACTAGGGGCAAGGGTTAGTAGTATATGGTTTACGCCTGCGAGTCCACACTAGGGACGAGGGTGATGCTAATCTGCGAGTCCACACTAGGAACGAGGATTAGTAGTTCAAACCTGCGAGTCCACAATAGGGACGAGGGTTTGAGTATTCGATCTGGTCATCCGTTGACGTCTTGACATGAGTTCTCTCGTCCTTGTTCAGCAGTTCATTTATGTGTAGACAGTGTATAGATTCTTGCTTTATTCATTGCTCAATTTTACTTATTTATTCTGTATTTTCTCCATGCATAATAAACTGTTAGAAAGGCTCGTTTTTATGTATCTTGCTAGTCCTCTGAGGACCTGATGATCTCTTCAGGTTTAGCCGAGTTTGAGACAGGAGCAGTTGAGCAAGTTGAGTCAGCACCAGTTCGCGGAGCTTTGCAGTCGTGGTTACTTGGTTAGCAGGTTGTACTCAGTTGGTTTATTTTATGTATTTCTCTATTTTTTTCGTCTACTGGTAGTGGATTTGTGTCTACCGGACGTGACATTGATTTTGGATACATTCAGTTTATATTCATCATTGCTTAGTTTCATGGATATTCATTGATCTTGATTGTGTCTTGATTATTCTGTGGATGAGATATAGATTTTCCCGTGATTATAGGTTCAGTGACTTGTGAGTATAGACAGCGTTCTACCGCCGATACTGTGGCGTAGGCTGGGCTTTGACACGCTTCGTATCCGAAAAGCGGGTGCGGGTCGTGACATAGACAAAACTAGACTGGACTGGACTCCACACAACAATCACGGCCAAGCAATGAGTACGGCTTTATACATTAGCTAACTAGGGTTAACACAAGCATAGTTACTAACAAGATGTAGTTGAGATATTCCCGCAGTCACAAGCCCTGCAGACTATCCAGGTTATCCAGGCGAGGTTACAAGAGATTTCAAGAATTATGATAATTATTAGGTGACTTTAGTACTTATGATTTCAAGAAGTGCAACACATGACAGTGTGCTAGAAATGCGCCCTACTCGACGGTAGGCTACAAATCCACTGGTTTGGCCGGGATAACGGGATCGCTTGTAACTGGGAAATCTCTCTATATGAACTGCTTGATCAATCTAGTCATTTAACCTAGTCGACAGATTCATTATGAATTCCTGACCGTGGTAACCAGGAATCCATGTCCTAGATATGATGCAAGACGAGACAAGTAGCTTGTACAATCGCAATCAAGAAAATCAACCACGGTATCAAGACAAGTGTTATTGAGTCAGGATTTGCTGTCGCAACAGCATCCAGATTTCGTATGTCATGTTAGAATTACTGGTCATGTCAAGAGTACTAGTCAAGAGTGCGCCTCGATGGGCCACTATCATGTAAGAAAGGAAAGACATGTACAAGAGTGCACCACGACGGGTCACTATCTAGTAAGCAAAGAAAGACATATACAAGAGTGCACCACGATGGGTCACTATCTAGTAAGCAAAGAAAAGCGTATAACGGGAGTACACCACGACGGGCCACTATCTTGTAAGCAAAGAAGGCATGTGTCAAGAGTGCGCCACGACAGACCACAACAACAAAATTCACATGGCATAGACTGTAAAGTACAATAAATCTGAAAAGGTATGGCAATACATATCATAGCATATAAGAAAGAATCGAAAGAAAAGACATGTCATGGCATGTGAGAAGGAATAAAAGTGAGCACGTAGTGTCAAGTGTACATAGGGTGTACAATTATTCTTTAATTATACAAGATCATCAAGAGGAGATCATGTTGTCCTATTTAAGTCAAGTTCAAAATTGACAATTTATCAAGTTGGGTCGCCGAATTTTAGGTCAAATATAGAAAACATGCAAAGAAGATCAAAAATTGAAATCAAAGTTATCAGTTGCATATAAACTCCAATTAAAGTAAAACAAGAAGATTCTTGAAGCCAAGACAAAAATCTATAACTTTCATATTTTGAGTTTTTCAAGATTCTAGCTACAAAACAGCTTTAACAAGCAAAAACAACAATTCAAGGCAATCTGCGCGCGCACGGGAAAAAAATGCCCACGGCACAAGGTGCGCGGAAGCACGACGCGCGGGCGCATGGCGCGCAAGATGTGCTGTGCGCGCGGGCAAAAATACCCATGGCGCAAGGTACGCACAAGCACGGCGCGCAGCACGCAAGTTGTGCAGCATGCGCGGGCAAAAATGCCCACGGCGCAAGGTACGCACAAGCACGGTGTGCGGAAGAAAATAGTGCGGGCGCGCGGCGCGCAAGTTGCACAGCACGCGCGGGCAAAAATTCCTACGACGCAAGGTGCGCGCAAGCACGGCGCACAGGCACGCGGCAGAAAATCGTGCGGGCACGCGGCGCGCTAGTTGTACAGCGCGCGCGGGCAAAAATGCCCACGGCACAAGGTGCACGCAGGCGCGCTGCAGAAAATTACGTGGCGTGCAAGTTGCGCTGCGTGCGCGGGCAAAAATGTCCGCGGCGTACGGTGCGCACAAGGCGAAAACGCTGCGTGCGGCACTGTTCGTTGTTCCGACTACACCAAAAGGTGTGGGGAATCCAGAAACACAAAAAATGGCATAACTAACTCAAAATAAATCAAAATTAAGTGATTCAAAAGCCAAAATTGGGTAGAATGAAATTTCCCACAACATGGAAGCATTAGTTTTCGAAAATAACAAAGTTTAAGAAATCAAAACCAAGAAAAACAAAAAAGTTATAAACTTAGATCTACAAAAATATAACCATTAAAACCGAAAACTTCAAGCTCTAAAGAGGCTTAGAATCATGTAAAGAAGAGAATAGAACAAACAATATGGCAAAATAATATGTTCAAGATTAGGCAAGATGTACTTGCCTAGGGTTGGAGTAGGAGTAAATGAAGAAGAAGATGAAGAAATAAATGAAGTAATGAAGAGAGAGAGAGAAATTGATTTATATACCTACCCTCTCATCTAAAATCAACCCAAACCAAGTTATGCCAAGTTGAACCAAACCAAACTAAACCAAGTTAAGATTAAACCAAAGCAAGGCTAAAAAAGACAAGTCAAAACACGGGTCACCTGACAAATGTCAGAATCACGTACACGTATACTGAAAATACGTATAATGAAAAAATGGGAGTGACAGGTATGCCGTCGGTATACACTGGTATACTGGAAGTATGCCGATCAAGGAGAATCTATAAGTTGGAAAAAATTTAAAGCGTTCCAAAAACTAAGAAAATACAAAATATAGTACAAAAATATGTATTCGTATATAAATACCGATATAGCGAGACGAGTCCCACAACTCTCCCATCCTTAGAAAAACTCCGTCCTCGGAATTTTCTAAAGTTAGTCGAGCATGATAACCAAAACAAAAGCTTAAGAAAATACAACGATCTCAATAAAACAAAGCATGGCATATAAGTAAATGAAGGTAACAGTAATATAAATAAATGCGTAAGCAATAAATGAAGGCAATAGTAATATAAGTAAATGCGTAAGCAATAACTCAACCATAATCAAGAAGGACTGGAGACATATGAATAAATATGTCTCCTGAGTCAGTTGAGTAGGGACCCGCCCTTGCTGGACTACGCTGACTCCCAAAATAGATAGGGGTCAAGTCTCAAAGTAAGTCGGTACCAATGACTTAGTCTAAGACATGACTCTACCTAGGACATATCTTCGTAGTCGAGACACGTGATAGATATCATGTATCTCAAGATATGAAGATAGAAGAGTGGGACGAGAAACTCGTATTCACTCACCGAATAAGTCAAGCCGACCATTGTACCCCTGATATAGGTAAAATACAAGGTCGCCGACAAGAACCCAAGATATACTGCCACTATCTGGCCTGCTACTGAAGGATAAATCAAAAGGGCATAACTGAAAGAAGACCATAAAGATGGTACCTGAGACTCCCTAAGTACTACCCTCATGTTGATACTAGAGCTGCCCTTGAGACTGCACATACAACTGTGCTCTGCACTGCCTGACCCTCTGAGCTCACGATGGCAGAGGATACTGTGATAATGGCTGAACATTTAGTACTGGCCCTAACTGCTCATCTACTGCTGGGGTGATGACTGATGCGACTGAAAGGACTGAGGTGATGCATCTGGTGTAGCTGGTCGTCCTCGAGATGTCGGATAGGGGCAAGTGCTAACTGAATGGTCCTTCGCTCCACAGCGAAAGCATCATCTATTGGCCGCCCGACAAACTGATCTGAGATGCCCTATCGTGCCACAATAGGTGCATGCTTCTTGTTCTACATGATACTGTTGGTCTCTCTGCCTCTGAGCCTGGGCCTGCATATACTGTTGAGACCCCTCTTGCTGGAATGCATGGGACTACGTCGATGAAGGCCTCTGAGCTCGCTTCTACTGAACTGGTGCTGGTGCCCCGAACTGGGTAACTGTAGGCTGGAAGGATGAAGATCCATCTGAACTCCTCGGGAGATAAATCCCTATCATGTGGTTTGGTGATCCGCAAGACAAACATAGAAAGTTGGCCTTTCGACAAGTAAGACGAGTGTGCCCTTCCCTTCCATAGAAGGAATATATGACTGGTAACTCCTGGTGTTGGTATGGATGTTGGTATGCTGGTACTGGTGAGGGATGTCGAGGTGAAAAGCTTGACACGGGTGCATGGTACCTCTTACGACCCTCAGTTCTGGATGTGGTCCTTCTAGCTATATGCCCGTGCCTTCGTACTGCCTCTACGGTAGGTCGGGCTCGATATGCTGACTGACTAGATGACTGGTACTGTCTGGCTCCAATCTGTACTCTTTCTGGCTGTAAGTCCTCGGCTTGAAATACCTCTGGTATTCCTTACCCACTACGGTCTATCAACATCTGGATGCTCAGTTGGAGAATGAGATCTCGTTGTTGCTGTGACTCCATCATATCATTCATGATCCCTAGGAATGCATGCACATCGGGGTGATTTGATACTACCTCTGCACGGACTGTTGATTGTACTGGTGATACAGAATGCCCTGACTCTGGCGATGCCTCGACTGGATGATGATCTATCACTGGTACTGACTGATGAGACTATGGCTGAACTGGCAATACTGACTGCACGAGCACAGCTGGCTGATCGAGATAGACGGACATCACTGCCCTCAGGTCGACTCTCGACACTACTCCTGAATGCTGAGACTGATCCTCCAAAACTAGCCTAACAGAAGATTGTTGACCTGCCATCGGCAGAACCCAAATAAGGTGATCAAAACGATTAAGGACAGTGCCCCTAAAAGTTAAAGACACAAGGATCAAATCGACGAAACAGAAAAGATCAACGATCAAGGCAGATATCAGGTCAAAGGATCAGATATATAGAATAATACGAAGGATATCAATAAAGGAAAATTGTGACTGAGATATCTAAATATCAGTAACCCCCACATATCTGATAAATCAAACCTGCATGGGCTACCAATAAAACCTATGTCATGCTCCAGGACCAGAATACTGGCAAGTAGGGACGGATCAGACCAGCTACGTAATACCAAAGTACTCTAGTACTCTGAAATAACATATAAGCTGTCAAGACATGGGGGTTACTACTACAAGCCAATAGTCAATCCTAGGTCGAACGATCCTAGGCATCTCAATCACAAACAAATACGCAAAGTACAAGAAGTATGATCATTAGATATAAAATAGTAAAGCGTCCCAAACTATATATACATGGATGATCACAAAGCTAGTAATACAAGTAAAGAACTAGCAAGAGTAATAATAATACATGATAAGCTCTAGCTATAGTCTAGAATACGTAAATCATGTTTAGGCCCGTAGGCTAAATGTTAAGATCCAAAATATGAGCTAAACACGTACTCGGAGGCTAAACGCCACAAAAGAATAATGTACATAACTAGTGGAAGAATGAAATAGAAAACCCACTAAGGTACTCTGGTGCTCCGGGTAGTCACCGTCGAGTAGATTGTACGGAAGATCCTCTGGGCTCCTCTATCAATCTGGCCAAACAAAACCAGTGGGGTCAGACCCCCAATAGCAAGTACCACAAAGAAAGCCAAAGCTATGAACTAAAACCAGCAATAACTAACATAGCAACGGTTATAGACAGAAATAAGCAAATATTGATCGAGACTCGTGCACTACCAATGCACTTATCCCAAAAATAGAAAGACAATAAGTAAAGCAACAGGGAGCATAAAGTAGTTAACGTGTGACATAATGTAAAGTGTGGACATGTAAGGTAAATGGAAGCATGTGAATGCGTAAGACAAACTAGACATGTGAGATATCTGAATATGTGAGCATGGGAGACAACTGGGACATGTGAGCATGTAAGGCAACCGGGCTATGTAAACATGTAAGGTAACTGGGACATGTGGTCATGTTAGAACTATATAGAACGACAAATGATAAGATGACTTAGGAACTATTCCGGAACCCAAGTTACAACCCGTAAACCAAACAAGGACCGGGGTTGTAACCCTTCTCCTGAACAGAACTTAGTCTCTAATCATTTGTCGGCAAAAGTAAAGCATAAACAATAATGTACTGAAATAAACAAATTCGGACACTGCTTTGACAAAACTAGATTGGCCTGGACTCCACACAACAATCACGGCCAAGCAATGAGTACAGCTTTATACATTAGCTAACTTGGGTTAACACAAGCGTAGTTACTAACAAGATGTAGTTGAGATATTCCCGCAGTCACAAGCCCTGCAGACTATCCAGGTTATCCATGCGAGGTTACAAGAGATTTCAAGAATTACGATAATTATTAGGTGACTTTAATACTTATGATTTCAAGAAGTGCAACACATGACAGTGTCCTGGAAATGTACCCTACTTGACGGCAGGCTACAAATCCACTAGTGTGGTCGGGATAACGGGATTGCCTGTAACTAAAAAATCTTTCTATATGAACTACTTGATCAATCTAGTCGTTTAACCTAGTCAAATTTATTATAAATCTCTGACCGAGGTAACCAGGAATTCATGTCCTAGACATGATGCAAGACGAGACAAGTAGCTTATACAATCACAATCAAGAAAATCAACCACTGTGTCAAGACAAGAGTTATACTTAATGAGTCAGGATTGGCTATCGCAATAGCAATCCAGATTTCATGTCATATTAGATTTACTGGTCATATCAAGAGTACTGGTCAAGCGTGCGCCTCGATTGGCCACTATCATGTAAGCAATGAAAGACATATACAAGAGTGCACCACGACGGGTCACTATCTAGTAAGCAAAGAAAGACATATACAAGAGTGCGCCACGACGGGTCACTATCTAGTAAGCAAAGAAAAGCGTGTAACGGGAGTGCACCACGACGGACCACTATCTAGTAAGCAAAGAAGGCATGTGTCAAGAGTGTGCCACGGCAGACCACAACAAAGAAATTTACATGGCATAGACTGTAAAGTACAATAGATCCGAGAAGGCATGGCAATACATATCATAGCATATAAGAAAGAATTGAAAAAAAAAAGATATGTCATGGCATGTGAGAAGGAATAAAAGTGAGTACGTGTTCTAGTGTCAAGTGTACATAGGGTATACAATTATTCTTTAGTTATACAAGATCATCAAGAGGAGATCATGTTGTCCAATTTAAGTCAAGTTCAAAATTGACAATTTATAAAGTTGGGTCGTCGCATTTTAGGTCAAATATAGAAAACATGCAAAGAAGATCAAAAATTGTAATCGAAGTTATCAGTTGCATATAAACTCCAATTAAAGTAAAACAAGAATATTCTTGAAGCCAAGACAAAAACTACAGCTTTCATGTTTTGAGTTTTTCAAGATTCTAGCTACAAAACAGCTTAAACAAGCAAAAAATAACCATTCAAGGCAATCTACGCACGGGCGCACTGCACGCGCGAGCAAAACTGCCCACGGTGCATGGTGCGCGGTTTGCGCACTGCACAAGTTGCGCTGCACGTGCGGGCAAAAATGCCTACGATGCAAGGTGCGCACGGGTGCGCGACAGAAAATCGCACGGGCGTGCGGCGTGCAAGTTGCGCTGCGCGCGCAGGCAAAAATGCCTACGGCGCAAGGTGCGCGCAAGCACGGCGCGCAGCAAAAAATTGCGCGGGCTCGCGGCGTGCAAGTTGCGCAACACGCGCGGGCAAAAATGTCCCTGGCGCAAGGTGCGCGCATGCACGGCGCACGGGCACGCGGCAGAAAATCGCGAGGGCTCGCAGCGCGCAAGTTGCGCAGCACGTACGGGCAAAAATGCCCACGGCGCAAGGTGCGCGCAGGCACGCGACAGAAAATTGCGCGGGTGCGTGGCGCACAAGTTACGCAATGTGCGTAGGCAAAAAATGCCTACGGCGCAAGGTGTGTGCAAGGCAAAAACACTGCACACGGTACTGTTCATCGTCCCGACAGCACCAAAAGGTGTGGGAAACCCATGAACACAAAAAATGGCATAACTAACTCAAAATAAATTGAAATCAAGTGGTTCAAAAGCCAAAATTGGGTAGAATGAAATCCCCCACAACATGGAACCATTAGTTTTCAAAAATAACAAAGTTTAAGAGATCAAAACCAAGAAAAATAAGAAAAATTACAAACTTAGATCTACAAAAATATAACCATTAAAACCAAAAATTCCAAGCTCTAAAGAGTCTTAGAATCATGCAAAGAAGAGAATAGAACGAAAAAATGGCAAAATAATATGTTCAAGATTTGGCAAGATGTACTTGCCTAGGATTGGAGGAGGAGTAAATGAAAAAGAAGATGAAGAAATTAATGAAGTAATGAAGAGAGAGAGAGAGAGAGAGAGAAATTGGTTTATATACCAACCCTCTCATCTAAAACCAACCCAAACCAAGCCATGCCGAGTTGAACCAAATCAAACTAAACCAAGTTAAGATTAAACCAAAGCAAGGCTAAGAAAGACAAGTCAAAACACGGGTCACCTGACAAATGTCAGAATCCCGTACACGTAACTGAAAATACGTATAACGAAAAAATAGGAGTGATAGGTATGCCATTGGTATACACTGGTATACTGGCGGTATGCCGATCATGGAGAAAATCTATAAGTTGGAAAAAAATTAAAGTATTCTGAAAACAAAAAAAATACGAAATACCGTACAAAAATACGTATACGTATATAAATATCGATACAGTGAGACGAGTCTCACAGATAGACTACCCCACACTCTATGGATCACTGGAGGACCCGATATTGGAGACCACTCCAGAGACTATACAGAGCCAAGAGACCTTCCCCGAGGGGATTCAGTTTGTTTAGTTTCTGATTTCATGAAAACATGAGGATTGTATAGAGTTTCCATTATCACTTACCGGATTTGTTTTCGGAGATCTTTTGTAAAAGGACATGTAATAAAGAAAATAGTGGATGATGTGATTGTTGACAGGTTACGCGATTAGAGCTGTGATGGAAGATTGATACTCTCTATTTTGATGATTCCTAAGGTTTAGACGGCTGACTATCACAGCTCACATCAGCATAGGCCGGGCGTAGCATGATTCGTACCCAATTATTCGGAAATGGATCGTGACACGTATTCCTCAAAAATTCTCAAAGATCCTCCTCAGCAAGTTTCCAACGATCCAGCTCTCGTTGAACACCCTTCGAGCCTCTATCCAGTGTCTATGGCCTGCCTGTACAACTCAGCTACTTGAGCCTGTACATTCCACAACACAAATTTCCTCGACCCAGCTGTTGGGAACCCTTTGCAATATCTAATCTTTGTCCTCAAGCAAACTGTGATACCCATCATCTTCCAGTCTCCCTACCGAAACCAAGTTGTAGCACAAACTCGGTACATCTTGCATACTGGTTGGACGAGCTTCTCACCAAACTCGGTTGTCAAGTGCACATCATCGATACCTACAACTGCAGTTGTTTCCTTGTCGCCCATCTTCACACGTCCAAACTTGTCGCTATGGTGTAACGTGAAGATCCTTCTCTGCGGAGTGGCGTGATATGACGCCCCCATGTCCACGACCCAATCGCCGTCATGATACATGCCACAAGGTTACTCTGCGTCGGTCGCTATGATAATGATATCTTCTATTGCTGTGAGATCCACCTGATCATCCTTGCCTTTTGCCTTCTTAGCTTTGAGCTTCTTGCAGTTCCTCTTGATATGTGACCCCTTTCATAACATTGATAGTCCCTCCTTGCGGTCCACTGTCGCAAGATCCCGAGAACTTCCTCGTGTCCTCTCATGTGACTTGAGTCTTCCTTTCCCGTAGGAAGCCACCAGAGCGGACTCCAACGATAATTCAACTTGCTTGTGCCAAACCTCCTCATTCAATAAGCTATTTTTGACCGCCTCCACGGTGACAACTTTATCCAAAGGTGGAGTTGCTCACTGACACCACTAACATCTTCCATCTTTTTGACAAAAAACTCAAAAGCAATAGGGCTTGAAGCTCATCATCAATCACCATCTTCATCGTAGACATGTGATTGGTAATTCCCTGAACCTCGTTCGAATATTGTTCCTTTGGAGCACCCTCCATGTACTTCGAGTTGGCGAATAAAAAATGCCTTGTTGCAAATTGTCATCCTTTCGTACAACGAATAAAGCTTCTCATATAATATGTTTGCAGAACTCTCCATGGACACGTGGTGAAATATCGAACCATCCAGTTATTGATGGATGAATCCAACGGCTTTTCGATCCAGTCATTTTCAGTCTTCAGTAGCTTTGTCCGACGGCTTTGCATTGTTGCCCTCCAACGGACAATGCAAGTCCTTGCACCAGAGTAGGTCTTCCATCCTTGACTTCCAAATCGCTCAGTTTTCCCTTGTGAGGGTGATCATACGAGTGTTCATCTGCTCCATAGACATGGTTGCTAGAACCCTAAAAGCTCTGATACCATATATTGGTATCATACCAGAACGAACAAACCTTACTCTGATACCAGATGTTGGGAACGCGGTGTGACCCGAACCGGAGTTGTCCCATGAGGTACGATATTAAATTGAGCTCATATACCTTAAAAGAGAATTCACATGGCCATAATAGGGTTGTCTAAATAGGAAACCCTGAAATAAGGATCCTATTACATCAAGAATAGCCCATATGCAATTATGGACACCCAAATATAATCAAATCAAATATTTAATCAGATTTGGACTCCACAAATATGTTGCTACCAAATTTAGACCGTACTCCAACACTTATTGTTAGTCTCGGGGCTTGACCAAAGATGGTAGACTCTATGTCGAGATCAGAGGTTCAACAAACGTTCACTTTCTGATAATTCTCGAGATCCAAGAGAAACACTATAATATGATCTGATTACAAAATCAACAATAATTAGAAAATAAATCTCACGTTCTTTCTCGCAATCACAGTTGCTGACGGACAGAACTGAGTTACAACTCAAATGAAGGAGAAGAAAGAAGAAAGAAAAAGAGGAAAGGTTCTTGCTGGGGTAATTAAGATTACCGTTGCTCAAAGCAATATTCGTCCCAACATGATCTGCTTCCAAGAACCAGCAAGTTCACGAAGAACTTCTGGAACGCTCGTAAGTCAATAATTGAGACTTAAACGGGCTTCCTGGACTTTACAGACACTCTTAACTCTTTTCTTGGTGCATCTTTCAAAGGAGGCCAAGGGGCTCTATTTATAGAATGGAGTTGAGACTTCACCTCTTCTCCCATCCGATGTGGGACTAAAATACCAATACTCAAAAATTGAGTTTGATATTTTAGATCATCCCACAATTAGCATAGAAGTGTGACAGTCCACGCCTACCCTCCGAACACTCCCGTGCATGCACGAGACATCTTGGAGTCTGTGTCCGAGTCCGAGTCCGCACAACAAAAATCAACTTACATCTTTGTTGGAATTAATTCTTTTTTCCTTCTAGGAAAATACTCCCACATGGCACAAACTTGTGCCCCACTACACCTCATGTGCACACCTTAACACAAGCAATGCATTATATTGAGATACTCACCATTTGGTGTAGGTGATGTGGGACTATCTTTCCTAGTCCAAAGGCAAAAACACCAACAATCTCCGACATATCTCAATATATGGGTTGAGCGTTCCCCACAGTGACTGTCCATCATGCATTAGGAGAGATATCGCTACGACTTGAATCTTTCCGCATAGGTTAAATAACAGCATGATACAAGAATGGACTAAGCCTTGAATTCTGCACCGTAACTGCAATTTTTCCTACTCATATAATGACATCAACTGTGCTTCTGGCTGCACATTAAAGGCCTTGTGCCAGCCTGGTTTCAGTATATAATTATGGGCGTCTACAAGTTTACCCTCAAGAGACGGCCTGATATCTCTGTCCATACACTATAGGTGAGTTCTTTATAAAGAGTCATGGCATGAAGCATTGCGCTTCTTTGCGGTGCTACGCCGCTATGACATGGCTTAAAGCCGAGGCTTTACCCCACCTGGGTACCTCATCGTAGTGTCATACTACTGTAGCATGAGGTCACAGGCCTCTTTGTAGTGCCAAACTACCCAGCATGAAGCCTTGCGCTTCCGTGTGGTGTTACGCCGCTATGACATGGCTCGTAAAGCCGAGGCTTTACCCTATCTGGTACCTCTTCGTGGTGTCATGCCACTGTAACATAAGGACAACGTCCTTTTTATAGTGCTGTCTACCTCTCTTTATTATGATTATCATACAGCATTAGGCTACCTGCCTATTTGCGGTGCTAATCCGCTGTGACTTGGCTTACAAAGTCGAGGCATTACCCCTACCTGGAAACCTCATGGTGAAGTCACCTCATTGTAGCATGGAGTTACACTCCTTGTAGTGCTGCACTACCGTGCTTCCTGTAAAGCACTCCAGGCATTCACTCTGCCTGAGAACTCATTAAGGCATTTAAGCCAACCTTTCCACAGGATCAGTTTTCCACAGAAAACAACAGTAGACAACAGTGGTTGTAGGTCTGTAACCTCTATATACCACAGAGGACAAGTACCCACCGTTCTTGATATTCTTCTGGTTAATAGTCCTCCCTTGAACCAAAAGATAGACGCTTAGTAGATTTCTCTTTGAACTAATAGTGTAAAACTTTATGGTAGGAATGTAATAACACAATATCAGAATGCCTTCAAGCCCATTTTACAAGCTGTGTCATCGACCAGCTGGCGCTTGAGGCCCTTGGTGAACGGATCTGCCAGGTTCTTCCGACTTCGAACATCAATCACCGTAATAACATCCCTCTTGATGAGATCGTGTACTGCCCTGTGCTTCAACTGCACAGTCCTCTTCTTTTCGTTGAAGAGGTCATTTGATGCCACCGCCGCAGTCGCCTGGTTGTCGCAGTATATCGGTATCCCCGGTATTTGCGTCCCAACTACTGGAAGATCATACATGAGCTCTCGAAGCCATTCTGCTTCCTCCACTGCGGTATCAAGTACAAAGAACTCAGA
This sequence comes from Iris pallida, assembly GCA_029216955.1. NCBI lineage: Eukaryota > Viridiplantae > Streptophyta > Magnoliopsida > Asparagales > Iridaceae > Iris > Iris pallida. The sequence goes on from JANAVB010013597.1 coordinate 529,826, forward strand.
TTTCATGGATGACCGCGAGAGCATAGTCTGCATCTTCGATTTCCACGATATAGCAGCTCCACCCATTGTGAAAATGTATCCACCTGTGGACCTCTCGCTCTCCACTTCTGAGCATCGGCTGGCATCACTGAAGCCTTCCACTACCGGCGGATCTCTGCTGTAGTGCAGTGCATATGTCTGAGTCTTCTTGAGATATCTCATAACCCGTTTCACAGCTTTCCAGTGCTCAATGTCTGGGTTGCTCTTGAAACGACTCAGCATTCCTACAGCGAAAGCTATGTCAGGCCTTGTGGCAGTAGTAGCATACATCAAACTCCCAATTACGCTTGCATACTCTAGTTGCCTGACGCTTTTCCCTGAATTAGGCTTCAGCTTCAGATCACACTTGTACGGCGTATCGATACCTGGAAGATCCTGATACACGTAACGAGTGATCTTCTTCTCAACATAATAAGACTGTGACAGCGCTAGTCCAGTGTCTGTCCGGATGATCTTGAGTCCCAAGATAACATCAGTATCTCCCAAGTCCTTCATACTGAACTTCGTCGAGAGGAACTTCTTTGTCTCCGTGACACAGCTTATATCCGTACCTAGGATTAGCATGTCGTCCACGTATAGACAAACGATGACTCCTCTTCCGTCAGCAAACTTCGTATAGACACACTTGTCTATTTTGCTGACCCTGTAGCTATTTGACCTTATGACTTTATCAAACTTCTCATGCCATATTTTGGGAGCTTGCTTTAAACCGTACAGAGATTTTACCAACTTACAGACTTTGTCTTCAAGACCTTTGACGACAAACCCTTCTGGCTGTTGCATATAGATCTCTTCGGTCAGCTCGCCATTCAGGAATGCCGTTTTTACATCCATCTGATGTATCACCATCTTATGTATCGCTGCGAAAGCAATCAACATTCTGATGGTGGTTATCTGGACTACTGGAGCATACGTGTCAAAGTAGTGGATCCCATGTTTCTGAGAAAACCCTTTTGCCACTAGCCTGGCCTTGAACTTGTCAATGGTTCCATCAGCTTTCATCTTCTTCTTGAAGATCCACTTGCATCTGATAGATTTTTCTCCTTCATGTAGATCAACCAACACCCAAGTGTTATTGGAGGTGATTGATTCAATTTTATTGTCTATCGTCTCCTTCCAGAAAATAGCATCTCTGGCCTTCATCGCCTCATCATAGGTAAGCGGATCTGCTTTCACATGATAGGTGATGAAGTCATCTTCGAAGTTCTTCGGCCTCCTCGCTCGCTTCGACGATGGCTCAGTGAGTTCTGGTTCAATCGTTGTCTCCTCAGCAACAACTTCATCTTGAACAACTGGCTCATTGAAGATCTTAGTCTCCTTTGCACCTTCATCATTCTCCGGAATGTCCGTTAGAACAATGTTCTTGTGCCTTGCAAACTTGTCTTCAAAATATTCAGCATCGCGAGATTCGATGATATGATTTGACTCAATATCAAGAAATCTCCGAGCATCACTCTTCTCGGCATACCCCAAGAAGATCGTCTTCGTAGTCCTTGTCCCCAGCTTCTGAATCTTCAGATCTGGGAGCTTCACATAAGCTAGACACCCCTACACTCGAATGACATTCAAGTTAGGTCTGACTTTGAACCAGAGTTCATGAGGAGTTACGTCCGAAGTTGCACACGGCACTCTATTTAGAATAAAAGTGGTCGTCAATACAGCTTCTCCCCAGTAGCATTTAGGAGGACCCGCAGTTAGCAGCATTGAGTTCATCATTTCTGTCAACGTTCTGTTCTTCCTCTCCGCTACTTCCGTTAGATTGAGGAGAATATGGAGCAGTAATCTCGTTTATGATTCCATGTTCTTTACAGAATGATGTGAATTCATGAGACCGATACTCTCCGCCTCGATCACTCCTTAGCCTCTTGAGTTGTTGTCCAGTTTGCCGTTAAGCCTCGACCCTGAACTCATTGAACTTCTCGAACGCTTCGTCTTTAGACTTGAGCAAGTGGACGAACGCGTACTTTGAGAAGTCATCGATGAAGGTTATGAAATACTTCATCTCGACTTTTGTAGAGGATTGCTTGAAGTCACAGATATCGGAGTGCACCAACTCCAGAAGATCTGTGCTTCGATTGACCCGATGAAAGGGTTTCCTTGTGATCTTTGTCTGAGCACATATTTCACACTTCTCTACCTTACCCCCACATTTGGAGATAAGTCCTAGACTGGACATTTTGTTAATTCTTTTACAGTAAACATGTCCTAGCCTATTATGCCACAACTCAAGAGAATAATCAGAATGAGCGATTGCATTGATTACATTTGACTGGTTTACAAGCTGAATTTTGAACATCCCTTCGGTTTGAAAAGCTTTTCCGAAGTATGTTCCCTTCTTGGACATCACCATCTGGCCAGCATTGATGTCCATCCTCAAGCCTGCGTTGCTAAGCATGCTTCCAGAGATCAAGTTCTTTACAATCACTGGAACGTGCTTTACACCTTAAAGCGTCCGAGTGTTCCCGGATGTGAGTTTCAGCTCCACAGTTCCAATCCCCAGAACTTCAGCTTGGGCTTGGTTTGCCATGATAACTTTCTCAGAAGTTGGCTGGTATGTGACGAACCATTCCTTGCCAGAGCAGACATGGCAGGTCGCACCAGTGTCTATCCACCAGTCAGAGTCAGCTCCCACAGTTGTGACCTGAGCAATCATAGCAATAATGTTAGAAACCATGGAAACCTTGCTAGGCTCACCTTGCTCAGATTGTTTGGGCTTGGATTTGCATTCACTCTTATAGTGGCCCTTCTTGCCACAGTTGAAGCAAGTCACGTGGGACTTGGACTTCTGTTGCTTGAACGAAGGACCCTTCACTTTCAGATTAGTGGAGTCCTTCTTCTTGTGATGAGAAGCCACCTGCTTCCCCTTGAACTCCCTTGTCTGCACTAAGTTGGCCTTAGCCAGTTGATTGGACAGAGAGTCCATCTTCTGTTGAGATCGCATTTCGTCCTCAACGTGGATCTTTTGTAGAAGATCTTCCAAGCTAATGTCCAGCTTCTTCCGATGCATTCTAGCATAGAAGTTGCTCCAACCAGCAGGAAGTTTCGAGACTATCCCTCCAACGACAAACTTATCGACGAGGGGCATCTTCTCGTCATCTAACTTCTAGCACAATTTTAGAAATTCCTTTACTTGAGGTAGCATCGCCATCTCGTCTTCGAAGAGCCACTTGGGGTACTTCTCGACTATGAAGATTTTGGACATGTTCTCATCATCTTCATATAGCTTACCCAAAGAATCCCAGATCTCTTTGGCCTTCACCTTCTTGGAATATGACTCTGCCATAGAGTCTTCCATAGAATTGAGAATCAACAGTTTACAGATGTTGTTTTCTCTCTTCCATTTTCTCTGCTTGACGAGTGCAGCAGCAATAGCATCGGCAGTTCCTCCTTCTGGAATCGTCGGTTCATCCTCAATCAACACATGGTCTACGTCCACGAGTTGAAGATTAAAGGTGACCTTCATCTTCCAGATTTGAAAATGTTCTCCGTCGAATTTCTCCAACTTGTTAAAGCTGGTATCGATGAGAGAAGCACGAGAGTTCTCCATCTACAAGGATCTTGCTTTGAGATTGTTAGTCTCGGGGCTTGACCAAAGATGGTAGACTTTATGTCGAGATCAGAGGTTCAACAAACGTTCACCTTCTGATAATTCTCGAGATCCAAGAGGAACACTATAATATGAATCTGATTACAAAATTAACAATAATCAGAAAATAAATCTCACGTTCTTCCTCGCAATCGCAGTTGATGACGGACAGAACTGAGTTACAACTCGGATGAAGGAGAAGAAAGAAGAAAGAAGAAGAGGAAAAGTTCTTGCTGGGGTGATTAAGATCACCGTTGCTCAAAGCAAGATTCGTCCCAACACGATCTGCTTCCAGGAACCAGCAAGTGCACGAAGAACTTCTGGAACGCTCGTAAGTCAATATTTGAGACTTGAACGGGCTTCCTGGATTTTACAGACTTCCTTAACTCTCTTCTTGGTGCATCTTTCAAAGGAGGCCAAGGGGCTCTATTTATAGAGTGGAGTTGAGACTTCACCTCTTCTCCTATCCGATGTGGGACTAAAATACCAATAATCAAAAATAGAGTTTGATATTTTAGATCATCCCACAATTAGCATAGAAGTGTGCCAGTCCACGCCTACCCCCCGAACACTCTCGTGCATGCACGAGACATCCTGGAGTCCGTGTCCGAGTCCGAGTCCGCACAACAAAATCAACTTACATCTTCGTTGGAATTAATCATTTTTTTCTTCTAGGAAAATACTCCCATATGGCACAAACTTGTGTCCCACTACACCTAATGTGCACACCTCAACACAAGCAATGCATTATATTGAGATACTCACCATTTGGTGTAGCCGATGTGGGACTATCTTTCCTAATCCAAAGACAAAAACACCAACACTTATAACTAAACAACTCTAATTCAAATGGTTAAGGTGAGAGGCATTTTCTTGGCTGTTTGAATTCAATTATTAGAGACAACATTATTTATAATAAATTCATATTTATTTATTTTTTAATATTTTTTATGCATATGCAATGCACGCACACGTTACTTAGTATTTAGCCCAAATACTATTCTATATGTTATGCTAGCAATACTGTAGTAAGAGAGGTGCTGAATATGTTTACCTAGTTTTCTGAACAGGATAATTGCAAGTTGGCTGTTCTAAGCAGCGGCAGCAGCAGCAGCTGCAAAGGAATTTTGTCACAAACTGTCCACTGCCTCCTTATCTCAACATTTTAAAACATCGAGGCTCTGCTGCAGCCAACTGAAAGTATGGGGCTACACAAATAATGGGATGGAAATCAATGCAAACTATAGCCAGAGAGAATATCTGTACAAGTATATGGGACTGCAGATAATGCCATGGAAGTTGGTCCAAAACTCTAAGTTGTATAAAGACATTTAGATCATCAGCTGATGAAGCTGCCACTTGCAGTGACTGTGAACCTCCTCTTCCTCTTCTTCCCTTTCCTCATTTATTAGATCTGAGCATGGAAGATGTTCATGAACTCCAGCTCCACATCCGAGGTCAGCATCTTTCCTCTTCTATATTGTTTTACTTTTACGAATGCATACATGCATATGTAGATACGAGTCTTAGAAGTCAGAAACCGAAACAGGAGTAGTTACAAGAGTTCAAGTTGGAAGCATAATAAAACGTGCACTAATATTTTTTTATTAATTATTGTTATCAAAATTTATAGATATTTTAATATTTATTAGAAGTTATAAAATTCAGTTTAAAGTTTTATAGAGATCATTCGTATGGCAATTTTATGATGTCAAGATAATAATTCTTAGTTTTTTCTTACTTTGATAACTTGTACTAAAATAAAATCTATTTATTTTTTCCAAAATTTTTGCCATCTTTTAAAATTATGATCCTCTGTGGGAATTGCTCATGTCGTTGAAAAAATACACTCTCGTCGCCGAAAAAACAAGCTTCCGTTGTCAGAAAAATGAGCTTCCAAAGTCGCTCTTAAGTAAGAACCGACGAACCAAACTTCGTTGGCCTCTTCTAAGGGATGAACAACTAATGCGATCAGCAAGTTATTTTTTTTACTTTGCTAGCTCTGGTTATACCAATATGCTGAGTAGAATCAGAGGATACGGTTAGATATACATATAGGAATCCTCAAATGACTTCGAATTTTATTAAACATATGATGTTGTGTCGGTACTTCTAGCTCTGAAGAATTCCATGTTTTCTAGATTTTAAGAACATTTAAAGTTCATTATACTGCAGCACAATTGAACTGTATTCTTCTTTACTGATTGGCATGTTCAAATCCTGCCTTAAGTAAGTAATGCGTAGGTTTCTTGATTTTGAAAGCACAGAACCAACATGGCAGACTAACATAATTATAGTCTTCTTTCCTGGTATGGTTCACGGAAGTGAAATCAATTTATCGTATTTTCCACAGGATGAGAAAGTATGATTCCTATTATATTTTATTTCTATGTTTGGTAAAACAAAAAAAACGTTTAAGAAAGATCATTTGATTTTTCTTCTAGTATTTGGTTGGTATAGAAAAGGAAAGGAAAAAAAAGTTCCAATAATGTCCGATCAACATAATTCTACCGAATATGAAGAGTTAATTTGTAAAATAGGCAATAACTCAAAACTATTTTGTCATAATTTTTGGTAATTAATACTGGAAAAGGAGAGAGAATGAATCACATGGGTCATGAGAGAAATTATTTTCCCTCCTATTTTCTTTCATGTCAGAAAAATACTTCTCAAATTTGTGGCTACCAAACAAAAAAAGGAAACAAGTTTTCTTTAATGATTCTTTAAATCCGTGAACCAAACGTGGCCTAGATCCACGTTATATAAATGCAAAGGTAACCTCCCTCACTTTGATGTCATGTAATTGAACAGTTACTTTCCATGTAATCGATAGATAAATTTTAAGGATACTACAAAAGTTAGTAGGAGAGAACACGGTTTTTGGCAGTTCTAGGAGAGTCAAAATTCTGACAATCCTGTGCATATTCAAGACTGTCAAAAATTTGATAGTCCTAAAAACGCCAAAATTACATATCCAAGACAAATAAAATTTTGGCAATCCATATAAATCAGGATTCTCAAAATTTTGACTATCCTAAAATAACAAGAACTGCAAAAAAAAATTTGACAATCTTAGATATGCATAGAACTGCAAAAAATATATATATATATTGTCTCCTAATAATTCTTTTAGTATCCTTAACATTTGTCTTTCTTTATCCTCACTACATTAGTCATATCCGGCCCAATCAGTGCTTTGTCAAAATAAGAGAACAATTATTTCTCGGCAATTTGTGACCAATACCCCTACGTACCTTAACATGATAGGAAACTGGATTAAATGATTTAGGTTTCACTATCTATCAAAGTGGACATAGGGAGTCCTTATACATTTACACCGAAATTTTAGGTGTCCTAACATGTAACAGGTTACTATGTTCATGCACAAATTTTAGGTGCCACATTCTATGTTTACTCATCTGATATCATTCCACATATTCAGGTTCGGCCATGAGCTAATAGAGGCCCAAGAGGAACTTTTAAAATAGTATCATATATAATATAAAAATTAATTTAAAAAAATAAATTATTATTATAACAAATATTCGAACTTAGAAACCTCTAGAGTGCAAGATCAATATATTAACCACTACGCCACAATTATTTTGTGTTGACTATTACACTACAATTATTTTATGTTAACCACTACACCATAATTATTATTTTTTATAAATAACAACTTACGTCTTAATTTTGGGGCTCCAGTAAATATGGGATCCGAAACGGATGCACTCGGTACACTTGCTCAGGATCGACCCTGCACATGTTCTTTTTTATTTTTTGAGGTGCATCCTGAATATGCAGGTTAAGGTATCTCATGTGTTCGTTGTTTTGGTTACTTGCAAGCTAATACGCTATGATGTAAGAATATGGACATAGTTACATATACGGACACAATACAACGATATATGATATGGACATTTTCAAATAGATATAAAAATAGTTATATATGTTGTTCGACTGCAATCATCTCGACACGGATACAAACATAATATTCGGACACAGTTTGGTTGTGTTGTTGGAGTGGGTGGGGTTCCCAACCTATGTGGAGAAGATCCCGGAGTGCGACGAGCGCCATCTGTGTGTCAGAGAAGCTCGGGGAGGCGACGAGGCCATTCGGAGGCGAAGAAGAAACTCGGGAGCCATATTTTTACATTCTGGAACAGGGGAGGCAGAATTCTGCCCGAATTCTGCCCCCATACAGAATTCTGCCCAAATTATGCTTTTTGGTTCCAGAATGATGCTGGTAGGTTCTGGTCGCCCGACACAGAGTTCTGGCCGAACTCTATGTCGTCGGGGCTGAGCGGAAATTTGGGTGATTTTTCACCATTGGATCTAATCAAACGGTCCAGGTTTGTTGAGGGATTAGGGAGTTAAGTTGGGATTTCCAAACCCTAATCAAGAGTGACACAATTGTAGAACACACAAGAAAAGAGAGAGGAAGGAGGCAAGAGTGCCATTACAACTTTGGGAGAGAAGACGGAGGATTGAAGGTGTTTTTCGAAGGAGAATCGGATTCGGGTAATCTCTACTCGTCGTTCTTGTTCTTCGTAACCTTGTAATCATTGTTCTTGCTTCCAAGTGTTGTGGGGATCCGATTTGGATCGGAAGAAGTTTGTAGAGGGTGTAATTCTTCTATTTCATTAGTGGAGGCTTCTCAGGGTTGGACTCCGATCGTCCCGTGGTTTTTCCCGCAAGGGTTTTCCACGTCAAAAATTCTCTGTGTCTGCGTGGTTGTTTTTGGTGTTTTGGTTTGTGCGTTGTTTGCTCGGTTCTCTCGCAGGTACTCTCTAGTTTGGGGAAAGATTTCCGCGTTTCTTTCCCAACATAGTGGTATCAGAGCCAGGTTCTGAAATTCAGAAGGGTGTCAGTAGTTGACAAAGAAACTAGAGAGGAGAGATGGACGCGAAGCCGGTGCGCATGGTGAACCTGAACGGCACCAACTATCACTATTGGCGGAGCAAGATGAAAGATTTGTTGTTCGTCAAGAAGCTGCATCTGCCCGTATTTGCATCCGAGAAGCCCAGTGATAAATCCGAGGAGGACTGGAAATTCGAACATATACAAGTGTGCGGATACATCAGACAGTTCGTTGACGAGAACGTGTACAACCACGTTGCCAATATTGAGCACGCGAAGACGTTATGGGATAAGCTGGAATCTCTGTACGCGAAGAAGACCGGGATAAACAAGTTGTTCCTGATCCGGACGATGATGGGTCTGCGGAACAAAGATGGGACGTCTATTATGGATCACTTGAGTGATTTCCAGGGCGTGGTTGACCAGCTGTCTTCAATGGGAGTCAAGTTCGACGACGAAGTTCAGGGACTATGGCTGCTGTGTACATTGCCAGACTCGTGGGAGACCGTACGAGTATCCATGATCGCTTCTGCTCCAGAGGGCGTGGTCAGTCTGGAGTTTGCCAAGAGCGGGGTGTTGAATGAAGAGATGCGGAGACGATCTCAGGGCACTTCATCCACATCCCACCACTCAGAGGCATTGGTTTCAGAGAGCCGCGGAAGGGGCAAAAGCAGGGGTCCAGGTGGTGGCAGTGACAAGAGCAGGGGGAAGTCCAAGGGTCGTTACGAGGACTCAGAGTGTTACCATTGTGGTAAGAAGGGCCACATCAAGCGGAACTGTTTCGCTTGGAAGAGAGAGAAGAAGGGCGACAAGGGGAAGCAAGAAGAGAACACTACAGCGACGGCCTCGATGCATGGAGACGATGTGATCGTCGTAGGTGATGAGGTCATTACTAACCTCGCCTGCGATGACAATTCTTGGCTGGTGGACTCAGGGGCTTCAGCACATGTATCTCACAACAGGGCACTATTTGCCACTTACACAACAAGCGACTGTGGAGTGTTGAAGATGGGCAATGGAGATGTGTCGAAGGCGGTTGCCGTTGGATATGTGCATTTGAGAACGAAGACGGGTGCGGTTCTTGTTCTCAAGGATGTTCGTCATGTCCCTGATATCTGTTTCAACCTGGTGTCGATTGGAAGGTTGGATGACGAGGGATTCTTCAGTCTCTTCGGGAACAGTCAGTGGAAGCTTTCCAGAGGTTCGATGGTGATTGCCATAGGAAGCAAGAAGTCCGGTCTCTACTATATGGAGGGGAGCGCACAGGGGGCACAGGAGGTGAACGCAGTCAGTGATGCGTCTACCGAGTTGTGGCACAGGCGGCTCGGCCATATCAGCGAGAAGGGGATGAGCTACTTGGTGAACAGAAAGGTGATTCCAGGGCTCAAGTCTACAAAGTTGGAGAAGTGCACGCACTGTTTAGCTGGGAAGCAAAATAGGGTATCTTTCCAAAGTCACCCAAGTTCAAGGAAGCCGGCGTTGCTCGAGTTGATTCACTCGGATGTCTGCGGTCCTATGAAGGTAAAATCTATTGGTGGTGCTTCTTACTTTGTAACTTTTATTGATCACTGTTCCAGGAAGGTTTGGGTCTATACCTTAAAGATCAAGGATCAGGTGCTGCCTACTTTCAAGGAGTTTCAGGCCTCTATTGAAAGAGAGACGGGCAAGAAGTTATTGTATGTTCGGTCCGACAATGGCGGCGAATACATCGGTCCCTTTGATGCGTATTGCAGAGAGCAAGGAATACGACACCAGAAGACTCCGCCCAAGACACCTCAGCTCAATGGTGTAGCGGAGCGCATGAACAGGACACTGATGGAGAGGGTGCGGTGTTTGCTGTCAGAAGCAAACTTGTCGGGCAGTTATTGGGCTGAGGCTCTTCTCACAGCTGCTTATGTTATTAATTTGTCTCCTAGTGCTCCTTTGCAGGGTGATGTGCCTGACAAAGTATGGTACGGCAAAGAGCCATCATACAATCACCTGCGGGCGTTTGGTTGTAAGGCCTTCGTGCATGTACCGAAGGACGAGAGGACCAAACTTGAGCCGAAGACGAGGCGATGCGTCTTTGTCGGCTACGGTCGGAATGAGTTTGGCTATAGACTCTACGACCCGGTGGGAAGAAAGCTCTACAGAAGCAGGAACGTGGTGTTCGTCGAGGATCAGACCATGACCAACACTTAGGATTCCGAGACGCCTTCTGAGGCTGAGGAATTGCCTGAGTTAGAGTCATTTCGCTTCGAGCAGTTTTTAGAGGACATCGCAGAGGATCCAGTTATGGGGGAGCCAGTACATGGAGTAGCTCCCAACCTTGATCATTAGCCTGCTGATGGTGGTCAGGGTGTCCCTCAGGAGGATGAGCATGCCAGAGAGGCAGTTCCTGAAGGGGAGGAGGCTGTTGGTATACAGCCAGCACCAGTGGCTCCACTGAGAAGTAGCGACAGAGATCGTCGACCGTCTATGAGATACTCACCGGGTGAGTATGTGCTATTGACTGACGGAAGAGAGCCCGAAAGTTTTGCAGAGGCTATGGAAGACGAACACAGGCAGGAGTGGATGGAGGCTATGCAGGAGGAGATGAGTTCCTTGCACACTAATTCCACTTATGAGCTGGTGCGGTTGCCAAAGGACAAGAAGGCTTTGAAGAATCGATGGGTGTTTAGAGTGAAGCAGACGGATGATGCTACTCGCCCTCGATACAAAGCGAGGCTGGTAGTTAAAGGCTACGGTCAGCGAAAAGGCGTGGATTATGATGAGATCTTTTCGCCTGTCGTCAAGCATTCGTCTATTCGGGTGGTGCTAGCATTAGCAGCCAGTCTCGACTTGGAGGTCGAGCAGATGGATGTGAAGACGGCATTCCTCCACGGTGATCTTGAGGAGGAGTTATACATGGAGCAGCCAGAGGAATTCTGTGAGAAGGGCAAGTCACATTTGGTCTGCCGGTTGAGGAAGAGCTTGTATGGTCTGAAGCAGGCTCCGAGGCAGTGGTACAGGAAGTTCGAGTCGTTTATGGGGGAGCATGGTTATGCACGGACGACGTCGGACCATTGTGCATTTGTGAGATATTTTGCCGAGGATGATTTCATCATTTTATTGCTCTATGTTGATGATATGCTATTAGTGGGTCGGAATGCCACTAGGATAGCGGAACTGAAGCGCCAACCGGGCGCGGCCTTCTCTATGAAGGATTTGGGCGCAGCGAAGACTATTCTTGGGATGGAGATCAGCCGAGAGAGAGAGTCCAAGTTGCTACATCTGTCCCAAAAGAAGTACATTCACTGGGTACTTCAGCGTTTCGGTATGGACGGGTCGAAGAAAGTGAGTTGTCCCCTTGCGGCTCACTTTAAGCTCACTGAGGAGCAGTGTCCATCTACCGAGGACGAAAAGGAAGATATGGAGCGGGTTCCATATGCCTCAGCTGTGGGAAGCCTTATGTATGCCATGGTGTGTACGAGGCCAGATATTGCTCATGCAGTTGGTACGGTTAGCAGGTATCTTTCAAATCCTGGAAGGGTACATTGGAGTGCGGTCAAGTGGATTCTACGATATCTTCAGGGCACTGCTGGTTTGAGACTTTCCTTTGGTGGTGACGAGCCGAAGCTGGTTGGGTATACCGACGCTGATATGGCTGGAGATGTAGACACGAGGCGATCGACTTCGGGCTACGTGATGATGTTTGCGGGAGGAGCGGTGTCGTGACAGTCGCGGTTGTAGAAGTGTGTTGCCTTGTCAACGACAGAGGCAGAGTACATTGCAGCGACGGAGGCTTGCAAGGAGTTGCTGTGGATGAAGAAGCTGTTGCAGGAAATATGACTGAAACAAGAGCAGTATACTTTGCTTTGCGACAGTCAGAGCGCTATTCACCTTGTGAAGAATCAGACGTTTCATAGCCGGTCCAAACACATCGAGACTCGGTATCATTGGATACGGGATGTGGTTGAGAAGAAGGACGCGGAGCTTGAGAAGGTTCATACAGATGACAACGGAGCTGATATGTTCACGAAGATTCTACCAAGGAGGAAGTTTGAGTACTGCAGGCAGATCGTCGGAATGACGACATCCTCCCCATAGTTGTGAATGGGGAGATTTGTTGGAGTGGGTGGGATTCTCAACCTATGTGGAGAAGATCCCGGAGTGCGACGAGCGGCATCTGTGTGTCAGAGAAGCTCGGGGAGGTGACGAGGCCATTCGGAGGCGAAGAAGAAACTCGGGAGCCATATTTTTACATTCTGGAACAGGGGAGGCAGAATTCTGCCCGAATTCTGCCCCCATACAGAATTCTGTCCGAATTCTGCTTTTTGGTTCCAGAATGTTGCTGGTAGGTTCTGGTCGTCCGACACAGAGTTCTGGCCGAACTCTGTGTCGTCGGGGCTGAGCAGAAATTTGGGTGATTTTTTACCATTGGATCTAATCAAACGGTCCAGGTTTGTTGCGGGATTAGAGAGTTAAGTTGGGATTTCCAAACCCTAATCAAGAGTGACACAATTGTAGAACACACAAGAAAAGAGAGAGGAAGGAGGCAAGAGTGCCATTACAACTTTGGGAGAGAAGACGGAGGATTGAAGGTATTTTTCGAAGGAGAATCGGATTCGGATAATCTCTACTTGTCGTTCTTGTTCTTCGTAACCTTGTAATCATTGTTCTTGCTTCCAAGTGTTGTGGGGATCCGATTTGGATCGGGAGAAGTTTGTAGAGGGTGTAATTCTTCTATTTCATTAGTGGAGGCTTCTCAGGGTTGGATTCCGATCGTCCCGTGGTTTTTCCCGCAAGGATTTTCCACGTCAAAAATTCTCTGTGTCTGCGTGGTTGTTTTTGGTGTTTTGGTTTGTACGTTGTTTGCTCGGTTCTCTCGCAGATACTCTCTAGTTTGGGAAAAGGTTTCCGCGTTTCTTTCCCAACATGTATTCGTATAACATAACTTGCAACCCTTTCAGATTTGGTATTAGAACTTAGAAGTTGCAAAATGTCCTCATATCCTATAAATTTACTGAATACAGAAACGATTGAAATGTAAATATATGAGAGATGATTTACTTGATGAAATTGTGCATCTTACTGACTTTGTTAAAAGAGGTAGATAATCCCTCCTTGTGGCCAGGGGCGTAGCCAGCTGGCTGGTCCAAGGGGGCCGCAGTTGTGCACCCATTTTTAATAGTCCAGGTTCATAGCATAGTCTTTTAAGGATCGATTTTGTAGCATAGGACAAATTAGTCATAATTTTATTCTAAGGAAGAGTAGAGAACAATAAAATAGTTAGTGCACTACGCCACTACTTATTCACCACAAGATTCTGTAGGAATCTTACATTGTGCATATATTGTATTGAAATTGAGAAACATGATAAATAGGTTCAGCACATATAGAAGTTACTGGTATGAATATTGATCTCCTTCTTTTGTGTATATATTTGGCTGACCCCTCTTTCCACAACAGACATGGTGCATTGCATTATAAATAATATTTCAAACTCCATCATCACTCACTCAGAGTTTAATTTCATAAGGTTGTGCTGTGCCAAATTTCTGTCCACGTAACTATGGACAAGAGAGGTCACTTCCATGAAAACCATATGGCTAGTAAGGATGGCTAAATCTACATTTTCGGTTATGCAGTTTAAGTTCGTGCAACCAAAGAACGACCGATTATATATGTACTTGATCTCATAGTGTACCATTTGCTTATATACTTGTCCAGGCTCCCCAAAGGATGATGGATCATCGCCATTTCACTCGTCCAAGTCGAACCACCGCCGGTGGTGGCTCACCTTGGCCCTCTGCACCAGCGCTGTCCTCGTCGGCCAGACCGCAGCCACCCTCCTCGGGAGGTTCTACTACGACCAAGGCGGAAAGAGCAAGTGGATGGGCGCCCTCGTCACCTCCGCGGGCTTCCCTCTCCTCGTGCCCGTCCTCCTCCTCCTCCTCCCCTCCTCCTCCTCCCCACGCACCACCACCCCGCTGCTCGGCCCCGACGCCGGGAAAGTCGCGCTGACGTACCTCTGTCTAGGCCTGGCCGGAGCGGTCGACAACCTGCTCTACTCCTACGGCCTCCTCTACCTCCCCGTCTCCACCTTCTCCCTCGTCTGCGCCACCCAGCTCGCGTTCAACGTCGTCTTCTCCTACTTCCTCAACTCCCAGAAGCTCACCTCCCTCATCGTCAACTCCGTCGTCCTCCTCACCTTCTCCGCAGCGCTGCTAGGGGTCAGCTCCGATCAGGGTGCTGCCTCCTCTCGTGCCTCGAGAGCGAAGTACCCCCTTGGCTACTTGCTCACGCTGGCAGCGTCGGCACTCTTCTCCCTCATCCTCTCCTCGACGCAGCTCGCCTTCCAGAAGGTCCTCGGGAGGGGGGAAGGCTCCTCCTCCATGGTAGTGGTGCTCGAGATGCTGGTGTGCGTCAGCTTCGTGTCGACCGCCGCCTCCGTAGTCGGGCTGTTCGCGAGCGGGGAGTGGAGGGGGCTGAGGGGGGAGATGGACGGCTTCGCCACAGGGAGGGCCTCGTACCTGGCGACGCTGGCCTCGATCACCTTGTGCTGGACCGTGTCGGGCGCCGGGGGGATGGGGCTGACGTTCGCGGTGTCGTCGCTCTTCTCCAACGTCATCAGCACGCTGGGGCTGCCGGTGGTGCCGCTCTTCGCCGTGGCGTTTTTCCACGACGGTATGGACGGGGTGAAGGTGGTGGCGATGCTGCTCGCCATATGGGGGTTCCTGTCCTACATTTATCAGGACTATCTTGATGATTTGAGAAGCAAGAAGAAGAACTCATGTGCTGCTGCTAATACTGATCTCAAGTGAAAGAGAGTTTTTTTTTTTTTTTTTTTTTTCCCTCCCCTCAGAGAATTATATCAATGCCCTATGTTATGTTATTGTGAGTTGAACTTGCATGAATTGATAAGACTTGGCGCGCAATTGAGAAACATAGAAGCGCAGATCACATTTCATGTCAACAATTCTTTCAACTCGGATTTTGTATTCTCTAATCTAAGCGAACCGAACAATGAACTGCTCCAATCTGATGGAATTTTGCAGAATTCCACAACTTGTGTCCGATGAAGGCAGAATCAAGATTCGTGTCCTTTCATGTACAATGTTGAGGCCTATGTACAAAAGCTAGGGATACACTAGACTCATCATTATCATCGTCAAAGTCTTCTTTTATCTTTTATCAGAAGGGATAATTTAGCAAATACTCATATAATGTTGAAACTAGCATCTACTCTCCCTATTTTTTTTATCTAGCAAATATCCCCACTCCTGTGTCAAGCCGAAATTTTTTTTTTAAAAAAGTTGAGGTATATCTTAAATTTTTTACTATTTCATACTAAAATTGGAGGTATTTGCTAATTAAAAAAAATATTGAAGGTATATACTAGTTTCAACATTTGGAATGAGGGTATTTGCTAAATTATCTCTTATCAGAATAGATGGATAGGAATAATGAAAATAAAATAAAATAAACCCATAAATAATGAATTATGATCGACTGTCAACTTTGATGTTGATACCAAATTCTTAACTAATATAACTAATAGGGACATTTTAGCAAATGTTTTCATTGTAAATATTGAAACTAACATATAGTTCCACTATTTTTTAACTAGCAAATGCTCACTCATGTGTAAAACAACAACAAAAGTTTAAAAAAGTAGAGGTATATCTTAAATTTGTTATTGTTCCCTACTAAAAATGGGAACATTTGTTAGTTAAAAAAATAGTGAGAATATATGCTAGTTTTAATATTTATACTGGAGGCATTTGCTAAAATATCACCCACCATCCCTTCTAGGCTATGGATAGTATGGAGAGGCTGAATTTGTTAAACAAAAATATGGATACGATAGGTGAACACAGCTGAAATAGTGCTACTAAAAAAAAGATATTGTGTTTGTACCAATGTTTTAAAAGTCGGACTGGAGATCAACCCAAGGTTGGGTCAAACTAGTCCAACCAGTGTGAACCTGTTATATAGGTTTACAATCTTACATTAAATATATTAAATAAAACATAGTACATAACTACATGTATACTATTTAGCAGTTCTGTATATTTATCGCAGTAGAATTAGTCATGAAGCAAACATATTAACTTACATTACATGTAATGACCAAAACAAAAGTCAAAAGTCATGGTCAAACTAGTTCAAAGTACGACTGGATCGGTCCGACCAGACGGATCGACCGGATTGACCGAATGGTTGAAAAAATAAAACAGCGGGTCGATAATAAACCAGCCCGAAAAAATTACTACTGATTCATAAGTTGACCAGTTCAACCAGTTGGTCCGATCCGAATTTTAAAATACTGAACAAAACAGGTTCAAAAATACACTAGAACGTACCCCAAAAAAAAGTGTGCAAGTGTCCACATTGTCATTATCATCTGCTCTACCAATTGGCCTGGGTATTCAATTCGTTGCTTGTGTCATCAACATCGCTCTACTCTTTAAGCCAATTAGTCCACAGTGCTGGAAGTATATGGGCTTTCCCCTTGAAACCAGGCAATGGCATTATGGCATTCCTCGACGTCTCAGCTAATCCATTGACTTACATTTTCTTAAACAGAACTCAAAAGTCCTGCCCGCTCTTTTCTTGATAACTGACAATATGATCCTCCCTCGACACGGCTTTTTCAACAATTCTCCGAAAACATGACCGAGAAGAAAGATCTACAGGTCGCGCTGGCTGGCTCCCTTCCGAGCCAGTGTTTTAAATGGTGGCCGTATAGACGGTAGGCGGTCTCTTTCCGTACCGCTTTTTCGTAGGCGGTGGAGTAGACGGTCAACGGAGGCTGGCGGCATAGACGGAGGTGAGACGGCGTAGGCGGACGACTAGGCGGAACAATACAATAATTAACAAGATATTTTGGGTAAAAGGGCATATGGTTCACTTTTACAAAACTAAAACTTTATAAACCTTCGTTCTACAAATTAGTTATGCATAGAACACCCATAAATATGCATATTATGCAAAAAAAAAAAAGTAATAAAATAGTAACAAATATTCAAAATGTATCGACCGTCTAGGCGACGTCTAGACGGTGCCTAGGCGGATAGGAGGTAGGCGGACTTTCTCCGCCGCGCACCCGTCTGCTGCCGTTTATAACCTTGTCCCGAGCTGCTCGAGAGTCGTAGAAATGCTCGATGGCATCGCGGACCTTGTCCGCTTTGGAGTCGTCGTCTGCAAGCCGTGGCGATCCGCTTCGCTGTCGGGAACTCGTTGTCCAGTGCTCCCGTGGCTCCTCCCCCTCTCCCTAAGGGTCTGTTTGGTTGCCTGCAACTGCCTATTTCTGTTGCAACTGGAGGGAGCGACGTTGAGTTCCACCGTTTGGTCCACAGCAACTGGAGGCGAAAAGTGGAGGATCTCAGTCCAGTTCATGTCCCCCCCCCCCTTTTTCCCCTCTCTACTTGCAGCAAAAAAGAGGAAAAAGTGTGTTGCAAGTGGTGGACTTGGCGGCCTTGGCCACAGCGAAGACCGGAAAGGCTACTGGGAGAGTCGGCGGTGATGGATCCGGCGCCACGGCGGATCTGAGAGTCGGACGCCATGACTAAAGTTGTCAAAATGGGCTAAGCCCGTTGGGCCGGCCCGTCCCGCCCGCCAAAAAGGTGAGTTGGACCGAGCATTTAGGAGCCCGCCAAACAGGTGGGCCTAGGTGGGCTGGCCCGCTAGTAGCCCGCCCCGCGGTGGGCTAACCCGCGGGCCAAGTGGGTTGGCCCGTCATCTATTTTTTTTATAAAATTTTTAATTTTTTTATTTAGCACGTATATGAGATATGTATTATAAATGACAAAAATTCTCATTTAATGCAAGTAATGACGTATAAAATATTAAATTTGATCATTTATTTACATGAATGAAGGTGTTTTAAAGAAATATCTACTATTATAATGTTTCTTGTATTTTACTTCTAATTTGATGCATATGAGAGTGAGTAAAAAATATTATATATATGATTTTTTTCTTTTAAGAAACTAAACAATAATTAAAAAATTAAAAAAATTAAGCGGGCCAGCCCGCCTAGCCCGCGGCCCGCCGGTGGGTTGGGCTGGGTTGAAATTTTTCCAGCCCGCCAAAATGGTGGGTCGGCCCGCCCCGCTCTGCCAAATGGTGGGTTATGGTGGGTTACTGGCCGGCCCGTCTTGACAGCTCTAGCCACGGCGGATCTGGGTGGGAAGGTAAGGGTGCGACGTCGCTAGAAGTCAAATCCGACGTTGCTCGGTCGCCTGGGAGAGTCGGTAGTCGCCTGGAAGACGTCGACGGCGGCGATGGAGGGGTGGAATGGGGTTTAGGAGGGGGAGGAGTGGAGGAAGGAGGAGGGGGTGAGGATGTGGAGCAGGCGGCAGAGGGAGAGAGTGATGATGTGTAGGTGGCGGCGGCGGTGGTGGTGTAGTGGGTCGGAAGAGGGGGGGTGGTGGTGGTGGTGGTGGAGTGGGTCGCAAGAGATGTGTTGGTGGTGGTGGTGGTGGAGGAGGAGTTGTAGGTCGGAAGAGAGGGTGGTGGTGGCGGTGGTAGTGGAGGAGGAGGAGGCCGAGGAAGAGTTCCGAGGAGTAGTAGTAGTAGGTCGGGAGAGAGAGAGAGTTGTAAAGAGAGGGAGAGGATGTGTAATGATGAAGCTGCTGCTGCTACTTCTTATTTTTCCAACGTAGACACGTGGTGTGCAACTAATTTTAGATTTTTTTTTAAGGAGATGAACAGTAATTACTTCTATCCAAACATCGAAAGTCATCATTTTCACTTACGGGGGACAAAAAGAACTCTATCCAAACACATTTTAGAAAGTGTCACTTTGCTGCAAATGCACTGCAACTCAATCTACTGCAAGTGCCACTTTCACACTTTCGAAAAGTTACCGCTATCCAAACAGCGAAAACCTAATTTAAGGTTAAATTTTTTATAAATTAGTCCAGCATCAATTCTGACTGTCCAGATTGATCCAACGGTCCAAAGCTATAATGAAACAGGGTCCGCACCTGAACCAAATTTCGACAAAAGATTAATTGTGGTGTACTGCTAGACCCTCAGAATAGGTTATGACACAAAATTCTCCAAGTTTGGAATACCAACGATATACTACCGGTTTACTGTCGATGTTATTTTGGCTCTGTTTTGAATTTCGGTTCAGCACCGAGTCTGTTGCCTTCGAGTACGACACCTCAGACTACTCTCCACACACCTTGAATCAATGCTGGAACAGATCAACCTCCCCCTCCAATCTGATAAGAGGTGTTGGCATCATGTCTTCTTAGTTATACTTCATGTATGTCGTCCTGCGACAGAGTTCATGCTCCCCCTCGTCACTGCTCCAATCCCCGGACTGGTTTGCATACCCTTTCGTCTTCAAGTCCTATACTAGCTATAAGGGTGAGCATTGTCACGCCCCAGAACCAGAATACTAGAGAGCGGGGGCAGACATAGCCAGCTACGTATATGAAATGGATTCCATCTCGCTATACGGTCACGGCTGTCTAGATACATGAGGGTTTATCTACAAGCCAGCAGTCTCTTAAGGTCATGAATAAGCCTATTGTCTCAATCACAAGCAAGTAAGTAAAAGTTACAAGATGTATGATCATTAAATATACAATAGTAAGGCGTCCCAAACATTACATATTCAGCTGATCATGAAGCTAGTCGTTACAAAATGTCAGGACTAGCAAGAGTTTAGTCATACATGATCAACCCTAGGATCTGTTAATCATGTTACAGCCCGTAGGCAGAAAATAAGTAAGTGCAATCGAGCTAAACAGGTGCTCGTCGGCTAAACGCCTCAAAAGAATATTTTTACAATAAAGTGGGAGATCAAAATAAACCCACTCGTTGTCCTGGTTACGTCTGGTGTTCACCATCGGGCTGGAAAAGCGGTAGATCCTCTGGAGTTGCTCCGAAATCTGGCCATACAAAACCAGCTGGGTCAGATCCCAGAAAGAGCAAGTGCCACAAAGGAAGCTTCACTTAGGAACTAAAACCAGCAATCAGCACAAGAGTATAAATAAAAGTAAGAGCTAGAATAAAGAAAATACATCAGGATGATATACGACGAGATAACCATGGAACTATTCAGATAACCAGGTTACAACCCGTAAACCAAACAAGGACCGGAGTTGTAACCCTTCGTCTGAACAGAACTTGGAATTCTCACCATTTATCGGTAAAATAAATACAGGCATTCAGGTCATGTAGTAATCTGGAACAGGATCAGGACAAGACTAGACTGGTTAGACTCCATCCAATCATTTCACGGCCAAACAAGAACTACGGCTTGATACTTTAACTAACTAGGGTTATCACAGGCCTAGTTACTAACAAGATGCAGTGAGATTACTCCACAGCCACAAGCCCTGCAGACCATCCAGGTTACCCGGGTTAAAAGATTTAGAGTTGAATTCAGGTGGGTACATCGTCCAGGAAACGAATGTACCCTTAGGTAGCTTGAAGGGTGCAACACATGACAGTGTGCTGGAAATGTGCCCTACTCGACGGCAGGCTACAGATCCCAAGGTGTGCCCAGGTAACGGGATTGCCTGTAGCTGGGAGATCTCTTCATGACTAATGTATTAATCTAGTTATTAGCCTTAGTCCATTTTAGTAGGTACTCCTGACCGTGGTACTCAGGAGTCCCCTCCTAGACATGATGCAAGACAGGACTGGATTAGTTGTACAAGCACAATCACCCACGGTGTCCAGATTAATTATACAGGTCATGTCATGTCAGGTAGCCGTCGCAACAGCTTTATCAAATATATCATGTCAGGTCTACTTGTCAGGAGTGCGCCATGACGGGCCACTATCATGTCATGTCAGGTTATTATGTCAGGAGTGCACCACTACGGGTCACTATCACGTTATGCTAGTTCCTTGTCATACCATGCCATGTACAATAGACATTCCAAACATATTAAGTAAAATCAAATTCATGACAAAAGACGTAAGAATATAAAATGGACGTTAAATATCTAATAAAATATCAATATACAGGGCTATAGAAGAGTCATGCGGCTAAGGCACATGCGGCCAGGATGGATCTCATGCGGCTGGGGAAGGAGTCGGGTTCATGCGGTTGGGAAGAGATTCATGCGGGTCGGGGGAACTAAGGACCCATGCGGCTCGCAGGAGAGGGATTCTCATGCGGCTGGAATAAGTCGAACTCATGCGGCCAAGAGAAGGGAAAGACACATGCGGCTCAATTAGGTGAGCGCATGCGGCCAGGGTCACTGGAACCCATGCGGCCAAGACAAGAGGGGCGTATGCGGCTAGGAAATAAAGGATGCATATGCGGCTGGGATTGATCAGAGTCATGCGGCCCGGACTAAGAAGTCCATGCGGCTGGGTCTGGGGATTCTCATGCGGCTCGCAGATCAGGGCCTATGCGGCTCGGGGATCCAAACAGTCATGCGGCTGAGAGGACTCGAGTCCTCATGCGGCTGGCGAGTAACTGGTTTATGCGGCTCGCGGGAAAAGTTCATGCGGCTGAGAGAGCACTTGCCGCACGAAGTGTTCATGCGGTCAAGTCAAGCCCATGCGGCCAGTACTGTCGTATGAAGGCTCATGCGGCTCGGAATCACTTACCGCATAAAATGCGGTTAAGTCTAGCACTGTTCTTCTTCTCCAAGCTTCCGAGAAGAAGAACACCAAGAATCCATGCTTCCAAGCTCTATGAAACCTTCATTCGAAGTCCAAATCCGAACTTCCATAGGTCAAAATGGGATAGAACGAGATTCTCTACAACATAGAACCCTCAAAACTCAGAAATAACATGATTAAGTAGATCAAAACCCAAGAAATCCGAAAATAAAGTAAACTTAGATCTAGAAGAATCTAGCCATGGAAAGTGAAAATGTCAAGTTCTAAAGTAAGTTAGAATGCTGTAGGGAAGAAAATGAAACAATAAAATCTGAGTTCCTCCATGAAGCAAGTTGCACTTGCCTAGACCTCTCTCTTCTCTCTCTGGTAGGTAAAGAAGTAATGGTGGAGAAGATGATAAATGAAGAGAGAGAATAGAGAGAATGGATTAATAAATGGTAGTGGTGGTGGTAGGTAGGGGGTTCATCCCTTGGTTCATGATGAACCAAGAGCAATCCCAAACCGAACCAAGCCAACCCGAACCAAGAATAAACCAAGCCCAGGGAGGAAACTAAGCAAGAAAATCATGCAATACAAGAATAAATACGTACACGTATTCCAGAAATACGTAATACGAACCACAGGCATTACAGCATTATTCGGTTTTGAACCGAAAACCGAACCGAACCGAACCGAACCGAATAAGAGATTCAGTTCGGTTTTAAAAAAAATCGGTTCGGTTTCGGTTTTAAAAATACTAAATTTTCTTATTCGGTTTCGGTTTCGATTTTTGGTTTCGGTTTCGATCCAAAACTGAAAACCGAATAAGAAAATTTAGTTTATATATATATATATATATATATATATATATATATATATATATATATATATATAGGTATATACTATAGGTATATAATAAATATATCTAGGTATATTTAGTTATTATATATATTAACAAAAAAAACACAAATAAACCCAAAAACCGAATAAACCGAAAACCGAACTGATTTAATTCGGTTCGGTTCGGTTATTGACCAATTCGGTTCGATTTCGGTTTTGCTTATTCGGTTTCGGTCCAATTCGGTTATTCGGTTCGGTTGAAACCGAATAAACCGAATACTCACCCCTAACTAGCTATCATCAACGGACTGCTTTGAATCCCCGGACTGCTTTGCATACCCTTCTCATAGCACCTCCCGAACAACTAGAATCTCACTGACATAAAATACTCGACCAAGAGTCAAGACCACAGTCCCCAATCATCAACTTCACTGTAGGTCTTTGATGCCTATTTCCAACTTTCGTCTTCTATCAGAACGTGCTCATTTTCTGTCGAGCTTCATCATCTTTGCTTTGCCCAACCAAGCGAACGGTGTGGTTCTCTCAGATTCAAACTCCTGAACTTATCCACATTCGTGTCCGATACTGAAACTTTCTCGTACACCTGCATCGGTCTGACCGTCTGACTATGAGCACGACAAAATTAAGTGTACATATATATATATATATATATATATATATATATATATATATATATATATATATATTGTTGGGTTTTGGCCTCCTTTGTTTAGAACTTTAGTCCCACATCGGCTAGGCCAAAACAAATGTATCTCTATATATTAGCTTTCCTATTCTAAAGATGCACATGTGGTGTGGAGGTGCACATGGGTGTGCCATGTGGGGTTATTTTTCTAACAGAAAAAAGGCTAAATCAACAATAAAAGCATTCATGCTTTTTGCTCTTGGGAAATTTATTTCCATGGGAGCTAAGCCCCGTAGGGGCTTAGCGACTCGGACTCGGACTCGGACTCGGGCTCGGGCTTGGACTCGGGCCCAAGGGCTCATGAGGCGTAATGTGGCGCTTTGTTGGCGCACTTTGCACTTCGCACGTCAGCATCGTCGCTAGGCGCATAGTGCGCTTAAGTTGCGCTCGTTGCGCGAGCCACTTGCGCGACCACGTTACGCGGCCCGTTACACGAGCCCAGTTACGCTGGCCCAGTTACGCATCCCAGTACGCAGCCCAGTGTGCGTAGTGTGCGCAGCGTTCGTAGAGTGCGTAGTGTGCGCAGCGTACGCAGTGTGCGCAGCGTACGCAGTGTGCGCAGCGTACGCAGTGTGCGCAGGTTGCGTAAAATGGCTGTGTGCGTAAAGTGCAAATCACGCTGGTTACGCGAGTGGCACAACTTGCGGCAGAACGTGTCTTTGCATGTTCTGAACGGTTGCTCCATGTTCGGGGTGGTTATTACCACGTCCCTAACATTGTGCTAACCGGGAAGTTCTTGCAGGGACCTATATACGGTCTCCTCCTTCTCTCTCACAGTAAGGAACTAATGCACAGGTAGTAGACAGAAAGTTTACAAGTGTTTAGAATCTGTGAGAGAGAAAAGAGATATTGTACCA
This sequence comes from Iris pallida, assembly GCA_029216955.1. Classification (NCBI taxonomy): domain Eukaryota; kingdom Viridiplantae; phylum Streptophyta; class Magnoliopsida; order Asparagales; family Iridaceae; genus Iris; species Iris pallida. The sequence goes on from JANAVB010013597.1 coordinate 554,259, forward strand.
GCGTTGAGTTTTGCACGGGAGTTCGTGCTCATCCGAGGAGTTAGAAGAGCAAGAGTGTTCCAAGTTCTCCGACGAACTTGCTGGTTCCTGGAAGCTATTCGTGTGGGACAAATAAAGCTTTGAGCAACGGTGATCATTCACCCCAGCAGGAGTTTTTACATCTTTCGCCTGTAACCTTCCCTTTTCATTTATCAGGATTCTATTAGCGCATTCGGTAAAGTGTTTGCGTTGGTATTATCAGGATTCTATTAGCGCACCTTCGGTGAAGTGTTTGCGTTGATATTATCAGAATTCTATTAGCGCACCTTCGGTGAAGTGTTTGCGTTAGTAGAAATCTATCCACCTTCTGTGAAGTGTTGCATTAGTAGAATTTTTGTTACGTACCTTCTGTGAAGTGTTACGTAATAACGATTGTGTTGGCCCATTGGTCATGGTCAAACTGATTTTAAAAATTGATCAAACTCTGTCTGGATATATGAAGCTAGTCAGGATGTATCGGACTCTTGGACATGATCAAGAACAGCTATCTACACAGTTCAAGACCGAAGCGATGTTTGCCTGTTCGAGTCTGTATTTCTTCAAGCAATGTATTTTTCATTTTATTGAGTCTAGGAATACGTTGTACACCGAGTCGTACTGGCAAATAGGCTATTCTAAAATGTTTTCAAAATGTCTTTTAAAAATGTCCTTTGTTTTGAAAAACATTCGTTTAAACAAAAGCTTCAAAAAGGTTTTCAAAAAGGTTTTCAAAAATCATCAAAAACTAATGTTTAAAAACCTAACCTAACCCTGACAGAACTCGGGCAGAGTTCGGCCAGAGTTCGGTTGGTGGCCGTTTGATTTTTGAATTCTTCTGAACTTGGTCCTCCTGCAGTTGCGGATTTGACCGAGATTTTCTCATCGAGTTCTACCCGAATTCTGCCCGAATTCTGCCAAAATTCTGTCTTTGGAATTTCTATAAATAGAGAAGGATTTCGATCATTTCAACTCACTCATTCACTTTCAATATTCTCTCTATCTAAAGCTTTCAGTCTTCCAAAGAGTTTTTCTTGAGCTTTAAATTTCAGATCCCAAGCCAATTACAATCCTCTAGTCGATTTGCCAGTGCGATGCGGTCTAGAAGTTTCTGAGAGATTATAATCAGAAGGCTTGATTGAAGAATACCTCTTCACAATTGAAGTTGGACGAGTTCTTCGTATCAAAGCTCGCGTTGTAGAAGTTGCAAGGACTTCGTAAGAAAACTTACGGTTTTGCCAATAGTGGATTCAACTGGTAGCAAGAGTTCTACCGACTGGATTAGTCCTCAACAGAGGGAAACCAGTATACATCGCTGTCTTTGCGTTTGCTTTCTTATCTCTGCCTTTACATTACTTAGTTGTGATTATTATTCTGTGATCTTGCTGCTAACATTTTTTAATTAGCATATTTCCGCTGCCAACTCTATTCACCCCCCCTCTAGAGTATTGTGCTTTACGATTTCGTTCCTACAATTGGTATCAGAACGGGTGTTACAAGTAAAGCAAGGTAACATTGCAATTATTTATTCATTGTTATATAGATCATAGCACAACACATGGCAACTGTAAAATTCACAAGTGAAGGCCAGGCCACAAACAGACCTCCACTGTTTGATGGTACGAACTATACCTATTGGAAAACACGGATGAGTTTCTTCTTGAAATCACTTGATTTTGATTTATGGTCTATTGTCATTGATGGCTATCAAAAGCCACCTCGTATAAATGTTGATGGAGTTTTAGTTGAAAAACCCCATAGCAGATATACAGAGGAGGAAAAGAAAAAGGCCAGTCTTGACGCTCGTACTATTAACGCTCTATTGTGTGCTTTAGACAGAACTGAATTTAACAGGGTGTCTATCTGCACAACGGCTAATGAAGTGTGGAAGCTACTTGAAGTCACACATGAAGGCACGACTCAAGTCAAAGAATCAAAAGTCAGCAGACTTACTCAAGAGTATGAGGTGTTCAAAATGAAGCCCAACGAAACAGTTACTCAGATGTTCGAAAGATTCTTGGATATTGTAAATCCTTTGTCATCCCTAGGCAAAGAGTACAGTAACCATGAAAAGATTCGCAAACTCCTGCGAGCACTTACCAAGAACTGGATTCCAAAGGCTACTGCGATCATTGAAGGGAACGACCTCATAACTATGTCCCTCGAAGTACTCATGGGTAAGCTACTCACTCATGAACTGGAGCTACAAGATTTTGAAGAGCCTGCACCAAAGGAGAAGACGGTCGCTTTCAAGGCTCAGCACAGAAAAGCTGCTGAAGGTGACTCAGACAGCAGTGAATCCGATGCTGAAGATCAAGCACTCCTAGCAAGGAAATTCAAGAGATTCTTGAGACATGAGAAGAGAGCCAAAGAAAACAATAGCAGCAACAACTGGTATCAAGATGATGCTGTCTGCTATGGCTGCAAGAAGAAGGGACACATGAAGAAGGACTGTCCTACAAACTCATCATCAAGCAAGAAGAGCAACAGGTATGAAAAAGGGAACCTGAAGAGATCGACATCACGAAAGTATGCCAATACCAGCATATGGCATGAAAGTGAAGCCAGCGACTCAGAAGACGAACAATCAGAAGACGCTGCAAACGTATGCTTTATGGCATCCGATCAGGTACCTACTGAACCTGTAGTTGATACTTATGATGACTTCACCTTTGAGCAATTAGGAGATGCCTTCAGTGAACTGATGTGTGATTACAGGAAACTGCGTAGCAAATATCAGACCTCTAAGAAGGTACTCAAAGAGTACAAAGGTGAAATAGGTAGACTTACCGACCTATTAGCTGAGGTTAGAAATAATGTTAGTGAGTCTGGTGAGCTTTCTTCTATCAAGCTCTTATTACACGAGACTACCAAGTCATCTGAAGAAAAAGACAAAGTTATTGACCAACTCAAGGAAGAACTTTCTAAAGAGAAGAAAAGTCTTCAAAGTGCACAAATCAGAATGGAAACACTCACTTCTGATTATACTAAGTTGTATGACACTACCAAAAGATTGGAAATTAGGTTAGGAAAACAGCCTGAGACTGCTGCTTCCTTCCCTAACACGTGTCACTTACCGAAAAATCGGAACATTTCCAAACCAAACACTGTCAGACCTAACCCTATCAAACCTTTACCCCAAAAGGTTAAGCCCAAACAAGATTATAGGCATGCTTTCTTCTATACTAGAAAACCTAAACCTACCAACCATGCACACCACTCAGCTTTCAACACTCGACATTCACAATGTCATTATTGTGTCCTCATTGGTCATATTTCATCTGCATGTAGAATCAGAAAGCTTGTTGATTTAAATATTTATGCTTGGATACCAAAGGCTAACATTTCAGGACCCTACAAGAAATGGGTACCAAAAGTTTCATCTGCAAACAGTTTTGTAGGTGGAACACCTTTCACATGCTAGAAGCAAATGGATCCTCGACAGCGGTTGCTCACGGCATATGACCGGTGACGCTACACTATTTGCAACACTGTCGAAGAAAAAGAAGGAAGGCTATGTCTCCTTCGGTAATAACTTGAAAGGATATATTATTGGTATCGGTGATGTTCGTAACTCTCCCTATCCTGTGATTAAGGATGTCTGTCTGGTTACCGAGTTGAAACATAATCTACTCAGCGTAAGTGTCACGACCCGGTTCCAATTCCTTGGGTCGAATCGGATCATGTCCAGCCTGCACCGTTGTTGAGACGGCGGCAGTAAGCTGTATCACTCATGCAGGTAATAAACAACACAGTCTAATTACCACAACTTTAATAATTCGAATAGTTTAAAACTTTTTACAATAAAATGAAAGATACATCTGAAATACATTGTTTTCCACAAACATCATGAATTATAAAAGAAGAAGAAAAATCTAGGCAACCAGCTCATCAGTCTCGAGATCATCGTCATCTAGTTGGGACCTCGGAAAATATCGCGGAACAAAGCCTCATCAGTGATACCTAAAAATGTTGGGTCTCCAGTCAGGAGGGAGCAAAGTACAATTCATGCTAATTTGACAATTGAAATAATAATAGAATCATGCACTTTTAAACAATTTAGAAATGAACAGTTTTCTAACAGTAAAACAGTGTGATTTGAATAGGCAATGAATATGACCGGCTTGGGTTGTACAGTGAATGATATGGCTTATCCCCGTGTGTATGAGGGGTAAGCTAATACAGTTGTTATAGTAATTTGGATGTGGTCATACACATTACACTACTCCCCCAGTCCCCAAACAGTTACAGTAGTTACAGTTGTTACAGTCAGTGCTCTCAGGGAGAGTTCCGTGTTGCATCGTGGTTTAAACTTGCAGTAAAGCGATTATTAAATAATTGTAAACTAACACAAAATGTATTTGCCTCAATATGGACTAGACTGGAAAGATTGAAGACTTCGAGATGGAAAATTAGGATCGTCCTCGAATTCCTACATTCGAGGAATTGACTCAGAATCTAGGGTTACCAAGCTAACTATACTAGTTGAAATCTCTAATTGTGTCCTAATCAATTTTAAATCTTTATTTATTAAACACGAACAAAACGCGATTATCGGTGCGTTGTAATTAATAACGAGGGAAAGATCATTTAAACTTTGTATTTTGGAAAAACTCGTAGTTTCCAATTTAATTGATTAAAACTTTGTATTTTCGTAATTATACATATAAAACTAAATTTCTTATTTTAATGAGAAATACATGATCGTTGTCAAATATTAAAACTTGTAATTTTAATGTGGAAAAACTTTATTAATTTTTATATCAAAATAAGTATCTAGTTGATTTACGCGTACGCTAAAAGAACTCGCAAAACCAGAAAACAGCAGAAAATCCTACGCTACCAAAATACAAGTCACAGAACCAACAACCAGCTGGGCTTATGCCCATTACAATTTATTTACATAAATTAAAAAAAGACGAAATGGTCGTTAGTTCTAAAACTTCCTATAATTTAATTATGAGTAAACTAAATAATAATAAAAATAAATTAAATATTTAATGAGTCTCAGATATGGTCCAATCGTCATATAGGCTAATGTCTCAACGTCCGGGCGAAGCCGGTTTCGTTTGCACTTAGCCAGGGCCCATTGACCGATACGGTCGTCGCCCAAAATCCAAAATATTAATACTTTTCAGAAATCCATTTAAAAATCATTTTTAAAATATAATTAAATTTTACGAAAAATTCGGCAGCATTTCCTCTATTTTTGGTCAACCCAAAAACTGGGAAAGTGTGCCAATAATTTCCTACAAAATCCCAAACCAGGGAATCCCAATAATATATATAAAAATAACCACAAACATTCTCAACATTAATCCGGAACGACCCGAAACGAATTCGGGAATCCGAAACCAACCCAAAATCACAGCACAAAAATCGGAAAGATTCGAAGACTAAATTATCTAGAAATTTATTTCCGGAAAGTTTCGGAAAGCAAAACAACCCAACAGAAGCTTTCCCGAAAGTTCTCGGGAAATCCCGAAACGAACAGAACTAAACCAAAACCACAGAATAAATCCAACAATGGTTCCGAAAAATTCCCGGAACCAAACACGTAACCGAAAGCCGAATTTCCGAAGAAATTCGTGGACCAAAATATCATCATTGACACGGGGATGGACGAACTACTGTGATTAATCAGGGATTACCCAAAATGACGGAATCCGAAGGGTTGCCTCGGACTCGGGACGCGCAAATCCACGGATCGGACTCGAAATCCAGCGAAGAGTGCTGGACAGGAGCTGTCCAGAACAGCGGACACGTCTCGGGATGCGCCGGGGAGAACAGCGTCCGCGTGCTAGGGCACGGGAAGCCGCGGGGTCGCACTGGCCGGCGGCGGTGGGGCGCCGGGGCTGCGGTGGCGCGGCGAAGGCCGGCGAAGGGGTCGGGCGCCAGAGCTCGGGTCTGGGGGCGGAGGGGTTGAGGGAAATTTGTGAGGGGGAAGGGAAATGATGAAGTGGTGAAGGGGATGTTCTCCTCTGGGAAGAAAATAGAGAGAGGGTGAGTTGTGGTGGTGGATGGTGTGGGTGTGAGAGTTTAAAGAGTGGGAGTAGTGTTGTGAGTAAAAGGAGGGAGAGTTATAAGGGGTGGGAGTTGAGGAGTTTTGCTGTGGGTGTCGTGTGAGTGAAAGAAGGGGAGTAACGTAAGGAGAAGAGGGAACAAACGTGTGGGAGGGGAATGAGAAGAGTTGGTCCAACGTGGACCAACTCAAGAAAAATAATATTATATTTTTTTTTAAAAGCAAAAATCAGAATTCAAAAGAAGGGAGGGGGTTCAGGTTGGGTCTGGGTTTCGGAAAGCTGGTCCGGGCTCGGGGCGGGTCAGCAATCAAAAACCATAATAAATTTTGAAATTAATTTCTAAAGCTCATAAATAATAATAATAATAATAATAATAATAATAATAATAATAGTAATAATTTTATAATAATAATAATAATAATATTTCACATTCAAAACTGGGTTTCACAATCTTCCCTCCTTAGAAAATTTCGTCCTCGAAATTAAAGGCAGGGTAGGAGAATCAAACAGGTATGGGTACTACGCCCGTAACTCAAGTCCAACAATAAGAATTTCCAAGGCAGTCGTGGATGAGACGGTTTAGGGACAAATTTCATTTATGATATCATCCATGCAGAAAAAGAATACAAAGGCGAACCAAAGTACACGAGGTTGATCAGACCATCATGCACCGGTCCTGATTAGATAATATATTAGTGGGTGCACCCAATAAAATACTGTCATGATCAAGCTTGATAAATAGCTTGCAAAACTAGGCTAACTTAGCAGCGTCAGTCAAGTTTAGAACGGAAAAAAGAAATAGGAGTTATGTGATGGCTCAAATTCTGATCTTCTTCTCACTTCTGACTACGCTTGCAGCTAGTTTCTCTGGTACTGAAAGGTTGAGTCCAATCTTCAGCTCTGAATTGTCCAATATGTGACTCGGATCCGGAATGTAGCGTCTGAGCTGTGATACGTAGAAGACGTTGTGCACGCCCTTAAGATTAGCTGGTAGAGCTAACTGGTACGCTACTTTCAACTCATCTTAAAATTTCAAATGGCCTGATGTACCTGGCCTCAATTCCCAGCTCCGTCAAAACTGATCGTTCCTCTGGTAGGAGAAAAACTTCACAAAAACGCTATCTCCTTCTTCAAACTCCACTGGTCGACGACTACTATCAACCCAATGCTTCTGTCTGTCTTGGGCAATCCTGAGCTTACTTTCACCTTCTCTTCTGCGTCACTCACCATCTCTGGACCCAGCAGTACTCTTTCTCCTACGTCGTCCCATGCAAGTGGTGTACGGCAATGACATCCATAGAGAGCTTCAAATGGGGTCATACCAATACTGGCTTGGTAGTTGTTGTTGTAAGAGAACTCTACCAAGTGCAAATGATCTTCCCAAGACCCTCCAAACTCCAAGACGCAAAATCTCGGCATGTCTTAGTGCTGAACTTCAATTGTGTTCCCAAGCTGTCATGCAAACTCTTCTAAAAGTGAGAGGTAAATCTAGTATCTCTGTCAGATACGATACTTACCGGTACTCCATGAATCCGGTAGATGTGCCGCATGTACAGTGCTGCCAACCTTGAAAGGGATAAAGTGAGCTGACTTCGTCAGTCGGTCCACGATAACCCAAATGGCATCCTTCCCTCCTTGGGATCGAGGCAGTCCCGATACAAAATCCATTGTTATGTGCTCCCACTTCTACTCCGGAATGTCCAGTGGCTGTAGAAGTCCTGCGGGTCTCTGTCTGCTAGCCTTCACTTGTTGACAAATTAAACATCTAGCAACATACCTGGCCACGTCTTTCTTCATTCCAAATCGCCAGGATGTATGGAATATTGCGACTGGTGTGCTTCCTTCATCAGCTCGTTCCTCAGTTCGCCAGATGCTACGCAGAGCCTCATACCATTCTTCAGTGCTCCATCGCTGGCGATTGAGAAACCCTCAAGTGTTCCTGCCAACACTTGATCTCTAAGTGTGCAAAGTGTCTCGTCTTGAAACTGCGTCTCCTTGATTTTGTTCATCAGACTCGGGCTCACTTGCAACTTCATCAACAATGAATCAGCATCCAGCTCCTTCCTTCCAGGCAGTATAATCTCCAGTCCAAGCTTCTCGATGTCCTCTAGCAGATGCCGCTCCTTGGTCAAAACATCGCCATAGGGTATCGACTAAGTACATCTGCGACTACATTAGCCTTACTCGGGTGGTACTGTAGATCGATGTCAAAATCCTTCATCAGCTCCAACCATCTTCTTTGCCTCATGTTCAGCTCCTTCTAAGTGAAATCATACTTGTGGTCTGTAAATATTTCTACTCTCTCTCCATAAAGGTAATGCTTCCATAGCTTCAATGCAAATATCACCGCTGCAAGCTCCAAATCATGTGTGGGATAGTTCTTCTCATGAGTCCGTAATTGCCTAGATGCATAGGCAATCACTTTTCCATGTTGTTGAAGAACGCAACCCAGTCCTTTACCTGAGGCATCACTGTAGATTGAGAAACCACCAGTTCCTGCGGGTAGCGCAAAGATTGGTGCAGTGGTAAGTCTCTTCTTCAGCTCCTCGAATGATGCCTGGCAATCTTCCGTCCAGATGAACTCTTCATTTTTCCGAGTGAGCTTCGTCATCGGCTTAGCAATTCTGGCAAAACCCTTCACGAACTTCCGGTAGTAGCCAGCCAAGCCCAAGAAACTCCTGATTTCAGCAACTGAGCTTGGGGTAGACCACTTCTCAACAGTGGCTATCTACTTCGGATCCACCGAAATTCCTTCTCCTGTGACAACATGGCCAAGAAAATCCACCTTGTCTAGAAAGAATTCACATTTGGAAAGCTTACCATACAGCTTCTCCTTCCTCAAAGTTTCTAGAACTTTCCTGTGGTGCTCTTCGTGCTCCTCTTCCGTCTTTGAATAGATCAGAATGTCATCGATGAAGACTACGACAATTTGATCTAGGTATTCATGGAAAACCTTGTTCATAAGATTCATGAACACCGCAGGAGCATTCGTCAGTCCAAATGGCATGATCAAGAATTCAAACTGCCCATACTTGGTGTTGAATGCCGTCTTGGGAATATCTTTCTTCCTGACCCTGATCTGATGGTAGTCAGATCTGAGGTCAATCTTAGAGAACACCTTGGCTCCACTGAGTTGGTCAAACAGGTCATCGATCTGGGGCAGAGGGTACTTGTTCTTGATGGTGATATTGTTCAGTGCCCGGTAGTCGATGCACATCCTCACAGTTCCGTCCTTCTTGGGAACAAACAAGACAGGTGCTCCCCAGGATGAAGCTCCGTCTCGGATAAATCCTAAAGCCTTCAGTTCATTGATCTGATCCTTCATCTCCTTGGCCTCCTTCGGATTAACTCTGTAGCATCCCTTAGAAATAGGGGAAGAGCCGGGGACTAGGTCAATAGTGAACTCTATGTCTAGATCTGGGGTAATCCGGGAAGACTATCAGGGAATACATCTACCATAAAGGTGTAACTAAGAAGTTTATTCATGTGAAGAATTACAGCAAAAACTCTCATGATTGATCTAAGGACATCCTGTTACAACTTCTTATAACAATAGATAATGCTATTCAGCAGTCCTAGGTACTATTCTTCATGGTTCTGGCTCTTGCATGAGCAGTCTCCAACTGCTTCATCTTCTATGAACCTCGAGTCTGCATCATGCCTTATTGTAGGAGGCAAGGTCTGCTGGATAGGAAGAGGGTCCCTAGGTTGTGGCCTAACAGGTGTTGCTGGGATATGTGCTCTGGTTTGATGGGAAGATAAGGGGCAGTCCTTTACCCGATGTTCAGCAGATCCACATGCCAAACATTTCCCCAATCTCTTGCGACAAAATTGGCTTGGTGACCAAGCCTTTTACAGTAGTCACAAACCAATAGCTTCTTACGATATGACTGCCGGATAGGGCTCAAATTTCTCCTAGATTCAGGGATATCCCTCCTAGGACGAGGTTCCGCTCCAACTTGGTTTAAGATAACTAAGGCTACACCATTGACGTTCTTCATGTCTTCTCTCGTGATATTCATCTGTTCCTGCTGGGCTTCATCTTGAGCTTTCTGGAACTCCAGGATTTCTTGAAATAGGGCAACCATTTGGGAGGTATTCGCTAGTACTGGTGGAGCAACAGGAATGGATACTCTACCAAGGAAATGCAACTCAGTTTGAGAAGAGGTAGGAATCGCCAGTGTAGTGAAAACTTTACTGAATACATTATGGGGACGGTCAATCAACTGCGAGGGAATAAACCCTGAACTTGGTTGAGGAGATAGGGTATGATCCGGAGATGATACCTCATCGCCAGCAGGATTGGTCTTGTCAATGGCCATTCTCTGGAAGGTTTAGGATGCACACATAATCAAGGTAGCCTACCAGTCTATAATCAAACAAAAATATTTATTTATATATAATTCGGACCTATGTTGTGACAAATCAATGTTCTAGTGTTCTAATTGTTTCTAGGTATGTTTTCCTAAGTTATTGTTTATGGACCTGCATGGGCCACCACTAAAAACATGTCACGACCCGGTCCCAATTCCTTAGGTCGAATCGGATCATGTCCAGCCTGCACCGTTGTTGAGACGATGGCAGTAAGCTGTATCACTCATGCAGGTAATAAACAACACAGTCTAATTGCCACAACTTTAATAATTCGAATAGTTTAAAACTTTTTACAATAAAATGAAAGATACATCTGAAATACATTGTTTTCCACAAACATCATGAATTATAAAAGAAGAAGAAAAATCTAGGCAACCAGCTCATCAGTCTCGAGATCATCGTCCTCTAGTTGGGACCTCGGGAAATATCGCGGAACAAAGTCTCATCAGTGATACCTAAAAATGTTGGGTCTCCAGTCAGGAGGGAGCAAAGTACAATTCATGCTAATTTGACAATTGAAATAATAATAGAATCGTGCACTTTTAAACAATTTAGAAATGAACAGTTTTCTAACAGTAAAACAGTGTGATTTGAATAGGCAATGAATATGACCGGCTTGGGTTGTACAGTGAATGATATGACTTATCCCCGTGTGTATGAGGGGTAAGCTAATACAGTTGTTATAGTAATTTGGATGTGGTCATACACATTACACTACTCCCCCAGTCCCCAAACAGTTACAGTAGTTATAGTTGTTACAGTCAGTGCTCTCAGGGAGAGTTCCGTGTTGCATCGTGGTTTAAACTTGCAGTAAAGCGATTATTAAATAATTGTAAACTAACACAAAATGTACTTGCCTCAATATGGACTGGACTGGAAAGATTGAAGACTTCGAGATGGGAAATTAGGATCGTCCTCGAATTCCTACATTCGAGAAATTGACTCAGAATCTAGGGTTACCAAGCTAACTATACTAGTTGAAATCTCTAATTGTGTCCTAATCAATTTTAAATATTTATTTATTAAACACGAACAAAACGCGATTATCGGTGCGTTGTAATTAATAACGAGGGAAAGATCATTTAAACTTTGTATTTTGGAAAAACTCGTAGTTTCCAATTTAATTGATTAAAACTTTGTATTTTCGTAATTATACATATAAAACTAAATTTCTTATTTTAATGAGAAATACATGTTCGTTGTCAAATATTAAAACTTGTAATTTTAATGTGGGAAAACTTTATTAATTTTTATATCAAAATAAGTATCTAGTTGATTTACGCGTACGCTAAAAGAACTCGCAAAACCAGAAAACAGCAGAAAATCCTACGCTACCAAAATACAAGTCACAGAACCAACAACCAGCTGGACTTATGCCCATTACAATTTATTTACATAAATTGAAATAAGACGAAATGGTCGTTAGTTCTAAAACTTCCTATAATTTAATTATGAGTAAACTAAATAATAATAAAAATAAATTAAATATTTAATGAGTCTCAGATATGGTCCAATCGTCATATAGGCTAATGCCTCAACGTCCGGGCGAAGTCGGTTTCGTTTGCACTTAGCCAGGGCCCATTGACCGATACGGTCGTCGCCCAAAATCCAAAATATTAATATTTTTCAGAAATCCATTTAAAAATCATTTTTAAAATATAATTAAATTTTACGGAAAATCCGGCAGCATTTTCTCTATTTTTGGTCAACCCAAAAACTGGGAAAGTGTGCCAATAATTTCCTGCAAAATCCCAAACCAGGGAATCCCAATAATATATATAAAAATAACCACAAACATTCTCAACATTAATCCGGAACGACCCGAAACGAATTCGGGAATCCGAAACCAACCCAAAATTACAGCACAAAAATCGGAAAGATCCGAAGACTAAATTATCTAGAAATTTATTTCCGGAAAGTTTCGGAAAGCAAAACAACCCAACAGAAGCTTTCTCGAAAGTTCCCGGAAAATCCCGAAACGAACAGAACTAAACCAAAACCACAGAATAAATCCAACAATGGTTCCGAAAAATTCCCGGAACCAAACACGTAACCGAAAGCCGAATTTTCGAAGAAATTCGTGGACCAAAATATCATCATTGACACGGGGAGGGACGAACTACTGTGATTAATCAGGGATTACCCAAAATGACAGAATCCGAAGGGTTGCCTCGGACTCGGGACGCGCAAATCCACGGATCGGACTCGAAATCCAGTGAAGAGTGCTGGACAGGAGCTGTCCAGAACAGCGGAAACGTCTCAGGATGCGCCGGGGAGAACAGCGTCCGCGTGCTAGGGCACGGGAAGCCGTGGGGTCGTACTGGCCGGCGGCGGTGGGGCGCCGGGGCTGCGGTGGCGCGGCGAAGGCCGGCGAAGGGGTCGGACACCGGATCTCGGGTCCGGGTGCGGAGGGGTTGAGGGAAATTTATGAGGGGGAAGGGAAATGATGAAGTGGTGAAGGGGATGTTCTCCTCTGGGAAGAAAATAGAGAGAGAGGGTGAGTTGTGGTGGTGGATGGTGTGGGTGTGAGAGTTTAAAGAGTGGGAGTAGTGCTGTGAGTAAAAGGAGGGGGAATTATAAGGGGTGGGAGTTGAGGAGTTTTGCTGTGGGTGTCGTGTGAGTGAAAGAAGGGGAGTAACGTAAGAAAAAGAGGGAACAAACGTGTGGGAGGTGAATGAGAAGAGTTGGTCCAACGTGGACCAACTCAAGAAAAATAATATTATATTTTTTTTAAAAGCAAAAATCAGAATTCAAAAGAAGGGAGGGGGTTCAGGTTGGGTCTGGGTTTCGGGAAGCTGGTCCGGGCTCGGGGCGGGTCAGCAATCAAAAACCATAATAAATTTTGAAATTAATTTCTAAAGCTCATAAATAATAATAATAATAATAGTAATAATTTTATAATACTAATAATAATAATAATAATATTTCACATTCAAAACTGGGTTTCACAGTAAGTCATCTAGATGATCATGGTTATGGCATCAACTTTGGCAAAGACAAATGTACTATAGTTGATAGCTCAACTGGTAGTACTATCTTTGAAGGTATCAGGGAAGACAACATATATGTTTTCTATTTGTTGGAAGAAACTAACATTTCAGGTAGATGCTTAATGGCTAAAAGTGATGAGAGTCATCTGTGGCACATGAGACTCGGTCACGTAAATATGGACACAATATCAAGATTATCCACAAAGAAGCTAGTACGCGGTTTACCGGACATAACATTCAAAAAGGATTCGGTATGCAGCCAATGTGAAAAGAACAAAGCTACCAGATCCACATTCAAGTCAGTAAACGCAGTATGTACTACTAGACCTCTACAATTGCTTCATATGGACTTATTTGGTCCTAGCAGAGTTGCTAGCCTCGGAGGTAAGCTTTATGCTTTTGTAATTGTAGATAATTTTTCTAGATACACGTGAGTATACTTCTTGACACGCAAGAATGATGCATTGTCCGAATTTGTCGCCTTTTGCAAGAAAGTACAAAATGAAAAAGGTTACATGATCACTCGTATTAGAAGCGATCATGGTGGCGAATTCGAGAATGCAGAGTTTGAGCAATTTTGTGACACACACGGTTTTGTACACGACTTCTCCTGCCCTAGGACTCCACAACAAAATGGAGTTGTGGAACGTAAGAACAGAACTCTATCCGAAATGGCCAGAGTAATGTTAAACCAGTTTAGTCTACCCAAATATTTCTGGGCTGAAGCTGTCAATACAGCTTGTTTTGTTCTCAATAGAGTTCTAATTCGACCCAAATCGAAGAAGACTCCATTTGAGTTATGGTTTGATAGAATTCCATCTGTTTCATACTTTAGAATATTTGGTTGTAAATGTTTTATTCTTAATACAAAAGACAATTTGAGAAAGTTTGACGAAAAGGCCGATGAAGGTATATTTTTAGGTTATGCGGCCAAGAGCAAAGGATACAGAGTCTTCAACAAACGAACCATGATCATCGAAGAGTCAATCAACGTCACTTTTGATGAACTGAATCAAATGACTATCGATGACAATGACGAAGATCCAACTGTACCAAGCTCAACAACAGCTGATACTCAACCAAGCTCGGTACTAGCTGATCCTCCTAGAGAAGATCCAGGAACCAGCTACCTTCAGAGTCTGCCGAAAAGATTGAAATTTACGGCTGATCATCCAAAGGATTTGGTAATTGGTGACATTACCAAAGGTGTAAGTACTCGTACATCCAGTAAAGATATTGTTTCTAGTGTTGCATTTATTTCACAGCTAGAACCCAAAACTATTGATGAAGCATGTAGTGATAGTTTTTGGATAGATGCTATGCAAGAGGAATTAAACCAATTTGAACGAAATCAAGTTTGGGAACTTGTTCCCAAGCCTATTGATCGTCCGGTCATTGGCACCCGTTGGGTATTCCGAAATAAACTGAATGAGAATGGTTTAGTGACTCGTAATAAGGCTCGACTCGTAGCTCAAGGATACAATCAAGAAGAAGGTATCGACTACGATGAGACTTATGCCCCAGTTGCGAGATTAGAATCTATTCGTATGTTATGTGCATTTGCATGTTTTCATAATTTTAAATTATTTCAAATGGATGTCAAGAGTGCATTTTTAAATAGTTTTATTAAAGAAGAAGTTTTTGTAGCACAACCTCCAGGTTTCACAGATTTTAAAAATCCTGATCATGTTTTCAAGTTGAAGAAAGCTTTATACGGTTTGAAACAAGCTCCTCGTGCTTGGTATGATCGTCTAAGCTCTTTTCTACTTGACAACGATTTTTCAAAAGGCAAGGTTGACACTACACTTTTTATTAAGTCCTTTAATGGTAAGCTTCTTTTAATACAAGTCTATGTTGATGATATCATTTTTGGATCTACTGATGAATCTCTGTGTCAAGAATTTTCTAAGTGTATGTAGAATGAGTTTGAGATGAGCATGATGGGAGAGCTGAAATTCTTTCTCGGACTGCAAATCAAACAAACTGACAATGGGACGTTCATAAATCAAGCCAATTACACAAAAGATTTGCTAAAGAAGTTTGATCTGGACAATGTCAAACCTATTGGCACTCCGATGGCAACTTCAACAAAACTTGATATTGATGAACAAGGCAAGCAGGTCGACACACGTAAGTATCGAGGTATGATCGGTAGTTTACTTTATTTAACTGCTAGTCGTCCAGATATAATATTTAGTGTTTGCCTGTGTGTACGTTTTCAAGCTAATCCAAAGGAATCACATCTGTGCGCAATTAAGCGTATCTTTCGATACCTTAAGGGCACTTCTTCTGTTGGCTTGTGGTATCCCAAAACTAAGTCCTTTGACCTTATTGGTTACTCGGATACAGATTTTGCTGGATGCAAAGTTGATAGAAAAAGTACCAGTGGCACATGTCATTTCTTAGACAAGGCTTTAGTCTCATGGTTTAGTAAAAAGCAAAATTCTGTAGCCCTATCAACAACAGAGGCTGAGTATATTGCCGTAGGACGTTGTTGTGCTCAGATTTTGTGGATGAAACAAACCTTGGAAGACTATGATTTATTTTATACACATATTCCCATTTTCTGTGATAACACGAGCACTATTAATTTGACTAAGAATCCTGTATGTCATTCTCGTACAAAACATATCGAGATTAGACATCATTTTCTTAGAGATCATCAACAAAATGGAGATATTGACCTTGTATACATAGATACTGAGAATCAATTAGCTGACATTTTCACAAAACCTCTAGCAGAAGATCGTTTCAATTATTTACGTCGAGAATTAGAAATTTTGGACGTCAATAATGTTAATTGATTTTATTTTATGATTTTATTTCAATATGCAAAAACTGTGTTGGAGACAAGCCAATAAAGAGTCTGTCTGTCACCACAACTACGGTTGAAGCGAAGCGGTACTTAAGAGTTCCCCGGTGAACCTCCGCCAGCTGGGACAGTACTCCTACAACTAATCTGAAACAGTCGCTGTGTAATGATATTTAATCTATAAAATAATATTAATTATGTTAATTGAAGGTTGAAATTACTAATCTTTGAATTAACTATTTGAAATGAGCCAATGAAAAAGAAAGTGTTCCAAACCAAACCCAGGCGAATTCGGCCAGACTTCGGACCGAATTCGGCCCGAGTTCGGTTGAAGGTATCAGGTTATATAACCAGAACCCGAGAGCCTTTCTTCCTCATTGCTTCCAAACCACATCAACAGCAGCAGAAGCCGCGCGAGAGAACCCCCAAACCCTAGTTCTTCACCACCCTTTCTCTTCCAATCCAAGTGGTGAAATCAATCCAAACTTTGGATTCGTGCGAAGTTCGTCATTCTCTACAACATACTCAATTCTCGGGAGGTATAACTCCTTATTTCCCCTCCGTTTAATTTCGTGCTATTTCCTTATTATTACACAAATGGCACCTAAGGGATTTAACCCCTTTAAGAGGAAGAAGACAACCAACCCAAGTGAGGAAGGTTCATCTTCGAATCCACCCACGGATTCCCTCTTTTCGCCAGTCCAATCTAGCGATGGCGCGTTCGACGGGTTTTACTTTCAAACCCTAGACCAAGCCCTACTGTGGTATGGAGATTTTTCCATGAGATCCATATGCACAGGCGCTCCCATCAAGTGGACTGTATTTCCAGAACACCGACCTTTCTTTGAGGCATTAGGGTTACAGCATTTTGTTAAACTCTGTTTTCCCGTAGCAACTAATGCCATTAGACTGTTCTACTGCAATATCATATTAAACACGTTTGACGTAAGTACTCGTGTTGGAGGATTAGATATCAATTTCAATGATGTTCTCTTAGCGGAGATCCTTGGTATACCCAACGAAAGTGAACCGCTTGTTGATATCACTGAGTTTGATTTCTCCGAAGGCACGACACTTACTAGTTTCAAAGCGGAACTCTGTGCACCTGATAGAGTTCGCTCTGGAAAGTTCAAGGCAAACAACTTGAACTTGTTTAATTATGAATTGCACCGTATCATTTACTCCACTCTCCTTCCGAAATCTACTTCGAAGGATGATGTCACTTCTCTTGAATTATCTGCTATGTATCACATTCTTAAGGGGATTTCATTTTCTGCCCCTAAGACCATTATTCAGATGATGGGACGTTGTCGTGCAAGAGATAGAAATCTCTCTTATGCGATGATTCTCCCACGCATCTTCCAGCGTTTCGACATTGACTTATCTACTTGTGCTCAAGACCCTGAGCCCAAGGTTCTCAAGTTATCTCGTCGCAGTATGACTGCATCTGCTCCTCCTACTGCTCCTGCTACTGCTCCACCTCCTCCACCTACTCAGCAGTATGCTATGACATTTGAGGGCATACACCAGCACCTTTCAGATTTGCACGTCTCGATGACTGACATGGCTCGCGAACGTGAGTACCGCGACGTCACTCGTTATCAGGCGATTGCAAATTCTTTAGCTGATCTTCGATTCGCCCAGACTGGACATTCTGTCGGTTCCATTTCTAGAGATCCAGCTTTCTCTGGTTACCGCTGTGAGGATGAGGCTGTTCATGCCTACTTTCAGTCCGGTAACGCATATGATTGGTACCGTTCTGACCGTGCTCCTCGAGATTATGTTGGTGAGTTTTACTCTGACGCTCCTCCTCACCCTTCTGGCGCGGGTACCTCTTCAGCTGGTCCTTCTGGACATGCTGGTCATGATGACGATGATGATGAGGATTTGTGATATGTTAGTTGATTTGTGAGACTTAGACATTATCTACTGTATACTTGGAAATGCTCCGACATTCCAAGTTTTTATATTTTTTTATATCTTTTTTAGACATTATTATCAGTATTTCTTTTGAGGACTTGTACTGGATATCTTTATTTCTTTTGGACATCATTTCATGGATTTCGTAGTTTATGGTTCACATAAGTTTATTTACTTAGCATCTTTTTCTGCTTTAATAACTGCCTGTGAAATAATTCTTTGTTCATTATAAACTGCCTGAGTACAAATACATGCCTGTGATGTCATTTAATTTCTTTCTTTACTATTTCTATCATTTATCATAATTATGTTTTTATGTTTCTTCACTGTTTGTTATTTATGCTTTGATTGCGGGGGAGTTTTACTCTTTTGCAATTATTTTTCTAAGTGACAACGGGGGAGAAAAATAAAGATCTAACATTCTTTTGAGAATATGCAGGACATGAATAATTTTTTTGATTTTATTTCAAGCTTTAATGTTATATCATTCATAGTTTGTCAATTATCAAAATGGGAAAGATTGTTGGCCCATTGGTCATGGTCAAACTGATTTTAATAATTGATCAAACTCTGTCTGGATATATGAAGCTAGTCGGGATGTATCGGACTCTTGGACATGATCAAGAACAGCTATCTACACAGTTCAAGACCGAAGCGATGTTTGCCTGTTCGAGTCTGTATTTCTTCAAGCAATGTATTTTTCATTTTATTGAGTCTAGGAATACGTTGTACACCGAGTCGTACTGGCAAATAGGCTATTCTAAAATGTTTTCAAAATGTCTTTTAAAAATGTCCTTTGTTTTGAAAAACATTCGTTTAAACAAAAGCTTCAAAAAGGTTTTCAAAAAGGTTTTCAAAAATTATCAAAAACTAATGTTTAAAAACCTAACCTAACCCTGACAGAACTAGGCCAGAGTTCGGCCAGAGTTCGGTTGGTGGCCGTTTGATTTTTGAATTCTTCTGAACTTGGTCCTCCTGCAGTTGCGGATTTGACCGAGATTTTTTCATCGAGTTCTGCCCGAATTCTGCCAGAATTCTGTCTTTGGAATTCCTATAAATAGAGAAGGATTTCGATCATTTCAACTCACTCATTCACTTTCAATCTTCTCTCTATCTAAAGCTTTCAGTCTTCCAAAGAGTTTTTCTTGAGCTTTAAATTTCAGATCCCAAGCCAATTACAATCCTCTAGTCGATTTGCCAGTGCGGTGCGGTCTAGAAGTTTCTGAGAGATTGTAATCAGAAGGCTTGATTGAAGAATACCTCTTCACAATTGAAGTTGGACGAGTTCTTCGTATCAAAGCTCGCGTTGTAGAAGTTGCAAGGACTTCGTAAGAAAACTTGCGGTTTTGCCAATAGTGGATTCAACTGGTAGCAAGAGTTCTACGGACTGGATTAGTCCTCAACAGAGGGAAACCAGTATACATCGCTGTCTTTGCGTTTGCTTTCTTATCTCTGCCTTTACATTACTTAGTTGTGATTATTATTCTGTGATCTTGCTGCTAACATTTTTTAATTAGCATATTTCTGCTGCCAACTCTATTCACCCCCCTCTAGAGTATTGTGCTTTACGATTTCGTTCCTACAAATTGTTTTTACAATTGTTACGAATTCCCTGTTTTCCATCGAAAAATTGTGCTCCGGTACTAACAATCTCAAAGCTTTATTGCTACGATGGAAAACGTTAATGTTTCACTCTTCAATTCTGACTTTTGTAAGTTAGAAAAGTTTGATGGAGAACATTACCAAGTCTGGAAGAGGAAGGTATATCTCACCCTTCAATTCAAAGACGTAGATTACGTATTTCTGGAGGAAGAACCTACTGTTCCAGATGTTGAGTCTGCAGCCGCAATCACCCGCGGCTACAAAACTTCAAGCAAAATGGAGGAGGGAAAATAGTATTTGCAGGCTGCTTATCCTGAATGCTATGGAAGATTCCCTTGCAGAATCCTATTCTAAGAAGACTATCGCTAGAGACATATGGGAGTCTCTAGAAAAACTCTACGAAGAAGACAAGAACTGCAGTAAAATCTTTGTGGTTGAAAAATATCACAAGTGGTTCTTTGAGGACGAAAAGTCTATGCTGCCGCAGGTGAAGGAGTTCATGAAACTGCGACAGAAGCTGAAAGACGAGGCGATGCCCCTCCCCGACAAGTTTGTTGTTGGAGGGATTGTCTCAAATCTCCCCGCTGGGTGGAGCAAGTTCTATGCAAACATGCATAGGAAGAAGCTGGAGATCACCCTTGAAGATCTCCTGCAGGAAATCTATGTTGAGGACCAGATGCGGGCTCAATTGAAGGTGGACGCACTGTCCAAGCAATTGGCTAACGCCAATATGGTTTATACCAAGGAACTAAGGGGAAAGCAGGCGGCTTCCCACAGCAAGAAGAAGGACCCTGACAATCTAAAAGTCAAGGGAACTTCTTTCAAAAAAAAGAAGCCAAAGTCTCAAATGCCTTGCTTCAAGTGTGGCAAGAAGGGCCACTTTAAGAATGAGTGCAAAGCAAAAGCCAAGCAATCGGAGCAAGGAGAACCTAGTAAGGTAACTATGATCACTGATGTTGTTGCTATGATTGCGCAGGTTGATGCGGTAGGAACTGATGCTGACTGGTGGGTAAACACTGGAGCCACCTGCCATGTTTGCTCTAACAAGGAGTGGTTCACCACCTACACCCCTACTTCTGATGTGGTTATGGTGGCGAACCAGGCACAAGCTGAAGTGCTTGGGATCGGAACAGTGGTATTGAAGCTGACTTCTGGTAAGTCTCTGACGCTTCAAGGCGTGAAGCATGTACCTGCGATCGCCAAGAACCTGATCTCAGGAGGCCTACTCTGCAAAGCAGGCCTCAGGATGGACATCAATGCTGGCCAGATGGTGATGTCTATCAGGGGAACATATTTCGAAAAAGCTTTTTATACCGAAGGAATGTTCAAAATTCAGCTTGTAAATCAGTTCAATGTTGTTAATACAATCACTCATTCTGCTTATACTTATGAGTTGTGGCATAATAGGCTAGGACATGTTCATTCTAAACGAATTAACAGAATGTCTAGTCTAGGGCTTATCTCCAAGTGTGGGGGTAAGGTAGAGAAATGTGAAGTTTGTGCTCAAACTAAGATCACAAGGAAACCATTTCCTCGGGTTAATCGAAGTACAGATCTTCTGGAGTTAGTACACTCAGATATCTGTGACTTTAAACAGTTCTCTACAAAGACCGGGATGAAGTATTTTATAACCTTCATCGATGACTTCTCAAAGTATGCGTTCGTCTATTTGCTGAAGGCTAAAGACGAAGCATTCGAGAAGTTCAAGGAGTTCAGAGCCGAAGCTGAGCGACAGACTGGACAACAACTCAAAAGAATAAGAAGTGATCGAGGTGGGGAGTACAGGTCTCATAAATTCACATCGTTCTGCAAAGAACATGGAATTGTCAATGAGACTACGACTCCGTACTCTCCTCAATCAAACGGAGTAGCAGAGAGGAAGAACAGAACGTTAACAGAAATGATTAACTCAATGTTGTTGACTGCTGGCCTTCCTAAGTGCTACTGGGGAGAAGCTGCATTGACGGCCACTTTTATTCTAAATAGAGTGCCTCATGCAACTTCAGACGTTACTCCTCATGAACTCTGGTTCAAGGTCAGACCTAACTTAAATGTCATTCGAGTATGGGGGTGTCTGGCATATGTCAAGCTTCCAGATCTGAAGATTCAGAAGCTTGGGACAAGGACTACTAAGACGATTTTCTTGGGGTATGCCGAGAAGAGTGATGCTCGGAGATTTTTTGATATTGAGTCAAATCATATCATTGAATCTCGCGACGCAGAATATTTTGAAGACAAATTTGCAAGGTACAAGAATATTGTTCTTGCGGATGTACCGGAGAACAATGAGGGTGCGCAGCAAACAGAAGTCTTCAATGAAGATGTGGTCCAAGAAGTTGTTGTTGAAATAACGGTTGAACCAGATCTCGCTGAGCCGTCAACGAAGCGAGTGAGGAGGCCGAAGGACTTCGGAAGTGACTTTGTCACCTATCATGTGGAAGCAGATCCGCTTACCTATGATGAGGCGATGAAGACCAGAGATACGGTTTTCTGGAAGGAGACGATTGACAATAAAATTGATTCCATCACCTCAAATAACACTTGGGTGTTGGTTGATCTTCCTGAAGGAGCGAAACCCATCGGATGCAAATGGATCTTCAAGAAGAAGATGAAAGCAGACGGAACTATTGACAAGTTCAAGGCTAGGCTAGTAGCCAAGGGGTTTTCTCAGAAGCAGGGAATCGACTACTTTGACACGTATGCTCCAGTAGCCCGGATGACTACCATCAGAATGTTGATTGCTCTCGCAGCGATACATAAGATGGTGATACATCAGATGGATGTGAAAACGGCTTTCCTAAATGGCGAGCTGACCGAAGAGATATATATGCAACAACCAGAGGGATTTGTCGTCAAGGGTCTTGAAGACAAAGTCTGCAAGTTGGTGAAATATTTGTACGGTCTTAAACAGGCTCCCAAGATGTGGCATGAGAAATTGACAAGGTTATAAGGTCAAATGACTACATGGTCAGCGAGACGGACAAGTGTGTTTACACGAAGTTCGCTGATGGAAGAGGTGTGATCGTTTGTCTGTACGTGGACGACATGCTTATCCTAGGTACGGATATGAGCTGTGTCACGGAGACAAAGAGGTTCATCTCGAGCAAGTTCAGTATGAAGGACTTGGGGGAAGCTAATGTGATCTTAGGGATCAAGATCATCCGGACAGACACTGGACTAGCGCTGTCACAGTCTCATTATATTGAGAAAATGATCACTCGTTATGGGTATCGGGATCTTCCAGGGATCGATACGCCGTACAGGTGTGATCTGAAGCTGAATCCTAATTCAGGGGAAAGCGTCAGGCAGCTGGAGTATGCAAGCGTAATCGGGAGTTTGATGTATGCTACTACTGCCACAAGGCCTGACATAGCTTTCGCCGTGGAAATGCTGAGTCGTTTCACGAGCAACCCTGGTGTTGAACACTGGAAGGCTGTGAAACGGGTTATGATATATCTCAAGAAGACTCAGACATATACACTGTACTACAGCGGAGATCCGCAGGTAGTGGAAGGCTTCAGTGATGCCAGCTGGTGCTCAGATTTGGAGAGCGAGAGGTCCACAGGTGGATATATTTTCACAATGGGTGGAGCTGCTATATCGTGGAAATCGAAGAAGCAGACAATGCTCTCGCGGTCATCCATGGAATCTGAGTTCTTTGCACTTGACACCGCAGCCGAAGAAGCAGAATGGCTTCGGGAGCTCATGTATGATCTTCCAGTGGTTGGGGCACAAATACCGACAATACAGATATACTGCGACAACCAGGCGACTGCGGCGGTGGCATCAAATGACCTCTTCAATGGAAAGAAGAGGACTGTGCGGTTAAAGCACAGGACAGTACACGATCTTATTAAGAGAGGTGTAATTGCAGTGATTGATGTTCGAAGTCAGGAAAACCTAGCGGATCCGTTCACCAAGGGCCTCAGGCGCCAGCTGGTCGATGACTCAGCATGTAAAATGGGCTTGAAGGCATTTTGATATTAGTTATTGTATTCCTACCATAAAGTTTTATGCTATTAGTTCAAGGATTTATCTACTAGGCATCTAGCTTTTGGTTCAAGGGAGGACCATTAACTGGAAGAATATCAGGAACGGTGGCACATGTTCTATTGGGCATGGAGAGGTTACGGACCTATAACCACTGTTGTCTACTGTTGTTTTCTGCGGAAAACGGTTCCTGTGGAAAGGTTGGCTTAATTGCCTTAATGAGTTCTCAGGCAGAGTGAATGCCTGGTGTGCTTTACAGGAAGCACGGTAGAGCAGCACTACAAGGAGTGAAAGTCCATGCTACAGTGGGGTGACTCCACAATGAGGTTCCTATATGTGGGGTGCTGCCCAGGATAGGATAAAGCCTCGGCTTAGCAGGCTAAGTCACAGCGGCGTAGCACCGCAAATAGGCAGTTAGCCTAATGTTGTATGTTAAAAATAAAGAGGAGTGTAGTCAGCACTACAAAGAGGAGGAGTTCCTCATGTTACAGTGGCACGACACCACGATGATGTACCCGGTTAGGGATAAAGCCTCGGCCTTGCAAGTCATGTCGTTGCGGCGTAACACCGCAAGGGAGCCTAAGGCTTTATGCTGGATAGTTTGGCACTACAAAGAGGCGTTGCCTCATGCTACAGTAGTATGACACTACGATGAGGTTCCCGGTACGGGGTAAGGCCTCGGCTTTAAGCCATGTCATAGCGGCGTAGCACCGCAAGGGAAGCGCAAAGCGCTTCATGCCATGTCTCTTTATAATGAACTCACCTATAGTGTATGGACAAAAAGATATCAGGCCGTCTCTTGAGGGTAAACTTGTAGACGCCCAAAATTATACACTGAAACCAGGCTGGCACAGGGCCTTTAATGTGTAGCCAAAAGCACATGTAACTACATTATGTGAGTGGAAAGAATTTCAGCTATGATGCAGAATTCAAGGCTTAGTCCATTCTTGTATTATAGTCTGTTGTTTGACCCATGCGGAAAGATTCAAGTCGTCAGCGACATCTCTCCTAATGCATGATGGACAGTTACTGTGGGGAACACTTATACCCATATATATAGAGATATGTGGGAGATTGTTGGGTTTTGGCCTCCTTTGTTTAGAACTTTAGTCCCACGTCGGCTAGGCCAAAACAAATGTATCTCTATATATTAGCTTTCCTATTCTAGAGATGCACATGTGGTGTGGAGGTGCACATGGGTGTGCCATGTGGGGTTATTTTTCTAATGGAAAAAAGGCTAAATCAACAATAAAAGCATTCATGCTTTTTGCTCTTGGGAAATTTATTTCCATGGGAGCTAAGCCCCGTAGGGGCTTAGCGACTCGGACTCGGACTCGGACTCGGGCTCGGGCTCGGGCTCGGGCTCGGGCTCGGGCTCGAACTCGGGCTCAAGGGCTCATGAGGCGTAATGTGGCGTTTTGTTGGCGCACTTTGGACTTAGCACGTCAGCATCGTCACTAGACGCATAGTGCGCTTAAGTTGCGCTCGTTGTGCGAGCCACTTGCGCGACCACGTTACGCGGCCCGTTACACGAGCCCAGTTACGCTGGCCCAGTTACGCAGCCCAGTACGCAGCCCAATGCGCGTAGTGTGCGCAGCGTGCGTAGAGTGCGCAGTGTGCGCAGCGTACGCAGTGTGCGTAGAGTGCGTAGTATGCGCAGGTCGCGGAAAATGGCTGTGTGCGTAAAGTACAAATCACGCTGGTTACTCGAGTGGCACAACTTGCGGCAGAACGTGTCTTTGCATGTTCTGAGCGGTTGCTCCATGTTCGGGTGGTTATTACCACGTCCCTAACATTGTGCTAACCGGACAGTTGTTGCAGGGACCTATATAAGGTCTCCTTCTTCACTCTCACAGTAAGGAACTAATGCACAGGTAGTAGACAGAAAATTTACAAGTGTTTAGAATCTGTGAGAGAGAAAAGAGGTATTGTACCAGCGTTGAGTTTTGCACGGGAGTTCGTGCTCATCCGAGGAGTCAGAAGAGCAAGAGTGTTCCAAGTTCTCCGACGAACTTGCTGGTTCCTGGAAGCTATTCGTGTGCGGCGAATAAAGCTTTGAGCAACGGTGATCATTCACCCCAGCAGGAGTTTTTACATCTTTCGCCTGTCACCTTCCCTTTTCATTTATCAGAATTCTATTAACGCACCTTCGGTGAAGTGTTTGCGTTGGTATTATCAGGATTCTATTAGCGCACCTTCGGTGAAGTGTTTGCGTTGGTATTATCAGGATTCTATTAGCGCACCTTCGATGAAGTGTTTGCGTTGATATTATCATAATTCTATTAGCGCACATTCGGTGAAGTGTTTGCGTTAATAGAAATCTATGCACCTTCTGTGAAGTGTTGCATTAGTGGAATTTCTGTTACGTACCTTCTGTGAAGTGTTACGTAACGATTGTTTTTATAATTGTTACGAATTTTCTGTTTTCCATCGAAAAATTGTGCCCCGGCACTAACATATATATATATATATATATATATATAATATAATATAAAATAAAATAAAAAAAAAATATATATATATATATATATATATATATATATATTTTTATTTTATTATATATATATATAATATATATATATAATATATATAAAATAAAAATAAAAAATATATATATTATATATATATATATATATAATATATATATATATATTTTATTTATATATATATATATAAATTATATATATATATAAAATAAAAAAAAAAAAAAAAATATATATATATATATATATATTATATATATATATATATATATATATTGGAAAGGAGATAGAGGTTATATGAACCCAGGATCCTATATGCTTAGAAAGTTCTCCAGCTAACTACTAGGCCAACTTGTTTTCGTATTAGAAAGAAATAAAGATAGTATAAATACAAAACTTTATATCTACTTTTTTAAAATTGTACAGCCCGCTGCCGACCCGGACCCAGGCCGGCCCGAAGCTATCCGGGTCTGGGTCCAGGCTGGATTTAGCGTTTGCATTAAAAAAATTCGACCCGGCCCAGTTCTCTTCCGGTCTAAGCCCGACCCGGCCCAGACCCAGTCAACACTGAGCCCAGGCCGGCCCAGCCTAGCCCAATACACACCATGATACATGTCTCATCTTGAGTTGGCTGCAGTTTGATCTCCTCCTTGACTTCGAACTCGCTCCGTTAAGCTTTAATAAATCACTGAAGCACCTGAAGTGGAGGTATTCTCTTAATACTTGGTATTCGCCATACGTAACTAAGTAATAATTGATCAGAAAGCTTGAGAGTCAGAATTGTGAAAGTCGAATTGTAATAAATATCAGAACAAGCTTGGTAGCATGATTTCGAGTAAAAGGAAGCAAATGTTAGAACTTACTCCTTGAATCACTTCACAGAAACAACGGAATGTCCACCTTGTTCAGAATGTATCTGGAATAACGCAATTACTTTCAATAAGGTGCAGGCCATAGAGCTCCATGTTATCTCCTTTGAAAGTATATTGGAACTCTCGTCGAGTTCAACTTGAGGCTCCCTCACACTTATGACCTTGTACCAAAAAATAATTCATGAAATCACCTCTCTATATGCAAACTACTAGAGCAGTAATTGTGGATTGTGTCCTCAGTTTGTATCATCCTGCAATTGTGAAGTAAACTGCATCTTTAGTCCGACGGAGACGAGTTCTATACGAAGGCCACTGCAGCTACATATGATCTCGTTCTGGTTCCTCTAGAAAAGCCCTCACGATCACAAAAAGCCCTTGCCTGAGGCTGAGGATCTAGCAGTGTCATCTCCTGGCAAAGGAGAGCGACATATGTATCCTTCAAGGGCAGGGAAACATCCAACTTCCAACTATTGGACTCCTACGATCCTATGGAGAAGATGGAGGAGGAATCAGAGCAGCAACTAAATGTTTGCAACTTACTACGAAAAATGACTAGTTGCTACGATCTGATTTATGCAGCAGTCAGTCAGATGAACCTTTCCCACGGATTCATGCACGGCGTAAAAAAGAAGTCTATTAATGTTTGGGTTAGTGCACGAAGCACAAAGGGACAATGTACTAGAGTGGATGTGATGCCTAGTAGATAATTGCTCTGTAAGAACATAATTAGTAGATGATGTTCAAAATTTCATCTTGAGGTCCAAAATTTTAAAACAAGGTAAATGTAGAATGGGGTTGGACTTTATGAGAATAGTAGAAAATAATAAAGTGAGCTCCTGTCCAAAGATTGTGGTCAAAATTTGATGTGGAAAAAATAATGTAAATCTGGGACAGGGAATGAAGCTTAGAGCATCCACAGTGGGACTAGTTTCAAGTGCTATATTTGGTCTTTAGCCAAATTTTGTAGCACTTGATGGCTCCAATGGACTCTTGTCTACACTTGAAAAATGGTAGAAAGTTAAGAGACTCCAAATTTGGAGAGTCCACTAATTGAGCTATATTACTTGCGGGCCACCATATTACTTTCTCCTTCATTCTTTTTTTTGGAGTGTTGCCATTGTCAATTATGAAAGAAAAATAAGGAGAAAAACTTGCCACTTGTCAATTTGAAGTGTTTACTTAGATATACCATTGTGTACAACATGAAGGAAATACTCCAAAATTAATTATTGGAATATGGTTTGAAGTGATTTGGAGTATGGTTTGGAGTGGAATAATTAATATTGCAGGATGATTATGTATGGTTTGGAGTATGGAATAATTAATTAATGATATGTATGGAAAATAATTAATTAATTATTGCAGGAGATATTGTATGGTTTGCCTTAAAATTATTTTGGAGTAGGAATAATTTTGGAGTATGGAATGGGACCGAAAATCTAAAAATTGGGACCGAAAATCAGCCAGAATATGGGGTTCAACCCATAGTTCGACATAAGAAATGGTAGATGTATAATGATATCCAAAATACGGACACATAATTGACTAGAAAATTGTACATCTATAAGGAAATCATCCTTTTTTTGCCTTAAAAGTATCAAATCTCATAAAATGCAACAACAAAAAAAAAATCCATAGCAAAATAGGGGTTTAGGAATGACTTACAACGGCAGACCGCAGAAACGGTTATGACAGTAGGGAGGGGGGGGGGGGGCAACTTCGAGGAGGTTCGTGACATCGACGAGTGGTGAAATAGAGAGGGGGTCCATCTTCAGCCACTCATTTCATACTTTTTAAGTAGTGAAAATGAGCAAAACAGCGCCTCAATTCAACAAACAAGAAGTGTGAGTTGTCCAATACCCATTCGTACGAAAGGGCTCTAAATCCGGATTTTGGCTCACTTGATAGCCCAAACAGCCCCTAGGTTCGTTTGGTTCGCAACAAAACCTTAGGTCTCATTTGGTTCGCAGAATCAAAGGCTTAGAAAAGAAAAGTCATTCATTTCTTGCGTTTGGATGCCAAAGAAAATAAACAGGAAAGATAAAATAATTTCCAAGGAAAAGAAAAAATAGAGGGAATAATGGTTCCCCACTCACCCATCGATTTACTTTTTCACCCCCAATTATTCATTTGTTTTCTTTCAATTTCTCGGATCTTTCCAAACACCGAAAAGAAATTAATGAAAAATTACAGTTTTTCAAAACAAAAAAAAAATTGCAAAGAATGATTTCCTTTCCTTTCTTTTCCGTGAACCAAATGAGGCCTGAAAGTAATCCAAAATGTCCAAGGAATGGAGACGTTAAGCCTTCCATGGCCAACTACATATAGAGAAGAAGGGAGAACTCTGCTTCAATCGCAGCCACCTCCGGCATGTCCCAGGATTGGGATCAGTTTTCAACAAACAAAAAAACAGAGACCTAGAAAAATACCTAGTCCCAAATGACCCGTCGAAAATATAAGGATCCTAATTGTGTTGGAGTTCTGAGAATCCAGATCCGAGCAAACCACATCCTCCTCTAATCAGTACGAGGGGATTAGGTTCTTAAAGTGAGGCAGGCTGTCAGCGTCTCCCCTTATCCCATCATTGAGTCGTGTTTCCTTGGTCCACTAAATAATAAAAGTTGACAACTGGAAAAAAAAATGATTATGTAGAGCCATTGGTAACGTGACAAAGGAAAAGAGAGCAATCAACAATGAAAGTGGGATATTACCTATTCATCTGAAATATAAATAACATCGAACAACTCCCTCTAGCTTTCAACTCTATCTACAGCCTTTGCGCTCTTCTTCCTTCTCCTCATCTCCTCCACTGCGATAGGCAATTGGCCGTGCACACAAAGAACAACCAACAGCACATCTAAGGTCAGTTGATCTCTACCCACCTATTTAGCTCCTTACTGCTCTTTTCTTGTTCAATTTCTGAAAAGCGCTGGCGACTCGGGAAACCTAGGGCTTCGCGCGGGCCGCCCCCGCGGCCGCCGGACCCCCTGGCCGGCGGGGTTCGTGCCTCGGCGGCGAAGGGCGGACCTCCCCCCGGCGTGGGGGGGGGGAGGAGGGGGGGGCCGAGATCACGTTCGGGGGGGTCGGGCGGACCCCCGACGCCGGCGACTGTGAGTAATCCCCCCAAACGGGGGGGGGGAGAGGGGAGAACAGGGGGGGGGGGGGGGGGTCGGTGGACCCCCCTAGGTGGTCGACGACCCCCCCAGGCGGAGGGGGGGGGGGGTTCTATGGCGGGGGGCGGGTGTACTCCACGCGGTGACGGGGGGGTCGGATTCGTTGAGGGATGGCCACATGGATCCGATCTTTAAATTCGGTGCGGGTTCAGGATCGCTGGGGAACCAAACGGAGGAGGGGGGATGGACGACGGTTACACGCCGTCGCGTGGTGAAGTCCGGGGGGAAGACGGGAGGCGGACAGGGTCAGGTTAGGGTGCGCCTCCTGATAGCCGTCCGAACGGGTCCGGGTCTCGGCCATCTGGCCGGGGTCAGGGGATGCCTGCTGGGAGATCGGTGGGTTGGCGGCCTAAGGCGACGGCGGCGGACAAGGAAAAGAGTAAGGTGGTGGATCTGGATGCTCAGGGATCTGGGACTTCGCGCCCGGTGATTGCCCCGAGGCCTCTTGGGGCCCCCCTCGGCCTACTGGGGTCCTGGGCTGAGATCTGTAAACCTGGGGGCCGAAAACCCCACATCGATGGAGTACGTCCCGCCGATCAAGGCAGGGAGGGGTTTCCGGGCCTCGTTTCCTGCGGAGGAGATCCAGAAGGTGACGGCATACTGGGAGAATACCCTCGTCCTATATGTCTTGGGCAACAAGCCCTTCTATGGGCAGATCCGGGGCTATGCTGCGCGTGTCTGGCAGCCTAAGGGGAGTATGGAGTTCTTCGCTCGCGAAAATGGCTTCTATTATGTGAAGTTCGGACTGGCGGAGGATGTCGCTAGGATCCTCCAAGGCGGCCCATGGACGTTTGACGGCCGACTGATCATTCTCAAGGAGTGGACCCCGGAGCTGCGTTGTGAGAGGGAAGTCCTGAATGCCATCCCAGTATGGATTCGATTCCCTGAGTTCCCGGTCCGGTTCTGGAGCATACCTTTGTTGATGCGGCTGGCCAGCTTGGTGGGTACCCCGATCAAGGCAGATGAAGCTACTGCTTTTCGGACGCGGTTGATGTACGCTAGGATCTTTGTGGAGATTCGGGCAGGGGGGAGCTCCCAAAGATGGTGGAATATGAGATCCCTTCTGGGGAGGTGCTCACCCAGAAGGTGGAGTATGAGTGGGTCCCACCTACCTGTTCACGATGCTCCTGCTTCGGACATCTGGCCAGTGCATGTTCGGGGGTTGGACCTCGGTGGAGCCCCGAGTACGGCTCCAGAAGCCCCCTGCGATATGGATTTCCGAGATGATAGCGTAGAGGAGGTCTT
Organism: Iris pallida; assembly: GCA_029216955.1. Lineage (NCBI taxonomy): Eukaryota > Viridiplantae > Streptophyta > Magnoliopsida > Asparagales > Iridaceae > Iris > Iris pallida. The sequence goes on from JANAVB010013597.1 coordinate 585,758, forward strand.
AGAAGGGGAGGATACTCATCCTGTGAGTGATGGTGGTTTGAGCCTCGTTTATCTACTCAGCTTGCTTCCACGGGCGGGGCGAAGTCCACTTCCAGGGGCTGAGTAGTATAGTCACTAGAGGCATGGTAGCGTCGGAGATTGAGGCAAGAGGGGAGGGCGGATCATCTGGAGGGCAGGTCTACTGTAGGAAGAGGCGTGCTGTTGGCCTGTTGAGAGATGGCCCTTCCACGGCGGCGGACTTGCTACAGACAGAGAGGAGGCGGTTTGTGTTGACAACCCTGCCTGGGCGTTGGTTCTATCTCAGGTCCCCCCAACAGGCCTCCGACTGGGATGGAGGAGGATTCGTTAGCGACGGTTGTGGCACCTGCCCCTGGTGCCGAACCGGGAGATTTCACTGGGGACCCCACTTCTCATTAATTAATGGCCATTATCGCTGGAATGTGAGGGGGCGTGTTCGCTAGGGAGGTGGAGAGAGATTTGTGGGGTGCTCCACAGAGAGAAATGTGACATTTCTGTTATATTAGAATCCAAAATCAAAGGTGAGAAGACTCTTACTCGACGGACTACTGCTCCTTGGGCCCAACTGCACAACCTGGCTCTTGTGACATGGCCAGGATTTGGGTTCGATGGAACTTGAAGAGTTGGGATGGTGACTTGATTTTGATGACGGAGCAGTTGATTGCCATCTCCTTCGTGAACAAGGGTGGCTTCCGGTTCTTGCTGGGGGCTGTCTACGGACATAATGACAGAAGGAGACGGGAGTCCTTATGGAGCGACATCTCCCGTGTTTCATCTGTTGCTGACTCGTCGTGCCTTCCTCTACTCTTTATCGGGGACTTCAATGCCCTTCTGCACCACGGGGAGAAGCTGGGAGGTCGCCCGGTCCCAGATTCTATCCTTTATGATTTCCAGAGATGTCTCCTGCTTGCGGGGCTTCGGGGATTGACTCGCTCGGCTTCATCTGGACTTGGCACAACAAAGCTTCCCATAACAGGGTTGCTTGTCAGCTTGATCGAGCTCTGGGCAATGGGGAGTGGTTCCGTCACTTCCCCAACACTTCGGCTGAGGGTCTGGCAGCTGGGACTAGCGACCACTCCCCTATCCGGGTTGGCTTCACGGCTCGGTCTCCTGGGAAGTCTCGCCGTTCAGATATAACAACAGTTGGTATCTATCAGAGGGCTACCTGGAGGCTGTTACGGAGGGGCTTACTAGCGGGCAAGAGGGGACGGCCCAATTCCGCTTGGTTCGTCGTCTCAAGGCCACGAAGAGACCCTTAGGAGTTGGGTGAAGGGGTTGCCCAAGTCCACCTTAGAAGATAAGGAGGTGGAGTTGCGGACCCTGCAGCAGGATATGCAAGCTGACATGCTGAATGGGGACCTGGCGGCTAGAGAGAAGGAACTGATCGGTGAAGTCAACATCCTGAGGCTGCAGAAGGAGATTAGCTCGGCTCAGCGAGCCAAATGTTCCTGGCTGAAGGATGGCGACCGTTGCTCCAAGTTCTTTTGATGTTATCCGGACCAGCAGAATAGGAATCACATCTCCCAGCTGCTTGATGCTGATGGCACTCTGGTGGGGACGCCGGCTGAGATCCAGGGCGAGGCTGTCAGGTACTACTCTGAGTTATATTTCCAGACTGACTACCTTTCCGTGTTCCCAGAGGTTGTTACGAAGAGATTGGTGACCCCATATGGGAATAGCATTCTTGCCCCTGTTACATTGGAGGAGGTGGAATCTATTATCAAGGCGGCGGATCCAACAAAGCTCCTGGTCCGGATGGCTTCAGCAGTGGTTTCTTCAAACGCCATTGGGACATTCTGAAGCATCAGGTCGTGGAGGTGGTCCAGGAATTTTCACCAAAAGGAAGCTTCTGAAAGAGCTTAATCACACTTTCCTGACCTTAGTGCCGAAGAAGAGGGAGCGACAGCTTTGGCGGATTTCAGACCCATTGCGTGTTGTAATTATCTTTATAAGATAATTACGCACCTTATGTGCCGGCGGATGGAGGGGATCATGCAGGACTTGGTTTTCCCGAATCAGGCTGCGTTCATCAAGGGGAGGTCGATCGCTGAGCACAGCCTCCTGGCCCATGAGATGGTGAGGGGATTCAGCAGACCGGGAGGGGAGAAAGCCTGTGTAAAACTGGACCTGAGGAAGGCATATGACATGGTCAATCGTGACTTCCTCTGTCATCTGATGTCTGCCATGGGATTGCGGATCACTGGGTTGAGATGATCAGGGAGTGCATTACGTCCCCTACTTTCTCTGTTCTCATCCATGGTATTCCTTATGGGTACTTCCAGAGCAACCGTGGGATCCGGCAAGGTGACCCATTGTCCCCTTACCTGTTCACGCTAGTTATGGAGTACTTTACTTGTTTGATGGATCTGGCAGTGCACCGTGGACGGCTGGTACCTCTGTTTCGGAGGATGGTCCCCCCAGTTACTGATGACCTTCTAGTCTTCATCCAGCCTTCGACGGAGGGGTTACAGACGCTTGCGACTATTATGGAAGACTTGCAGTCCTTTTCGGGTCTCCAGATGAACAGGATAAGAGTAGGGTCTACTTCAGCTCCCTGTGCACCCGGAAGGAGGAGCGGGCTGAGGTGCTGGGTATCGCAAGGAGTGATCTTCCGGTGCGGTACCTGGGAGTGCCTCTCACAGTCAATTATGCTCGGGATCAGGATTGCACTAGTCTGGTGGAGTATGTCCAGAGGCGAGTGAGGGTTGGCAAGCAGCAGGTCTGTCATTTGGCGGTCGCATCGAGTTGGTCAGATCGGTGATCTCGGCTGTGGCCCATTTTTGGCTGCAGTCCATCCTCCTACCTGTGGCCACTATCCGGCGTGTGGAGCGATTATGTGCCGACTTCATCTGGAGGGGAGGTATGCATGCGATCTCCTGGGACCAGCTTTGTCGTCCCAGGAAGGAGGGAGGAGTGGGGCTCCGCCCGTTGCTGGAGATCAGGGAGGCCTCTGCGCTTAAGCTGGCCTGGAGATTTATCAGCAGGGGATCTCTCTGGGCGGACTGGATGCACAGTAGATACGTGAAGCAGGGTAGTTTTTGGACGTGCACTACTGACAACAACCACTCAGTCACGTTCAAGACTATCTTGAGACACAGGGGGGTGCTCAAGTCTGCTATCCGGAGGGTCATGAAGGACGGGTCGGACACGGACCTCTGGCGGGACCCTTGGATAGATCGGCGGTCGCTGTTGGACATCAGAGGAGCCCCGACTCATCAGGAGGACAGGCGGGGTCTGACATGCAGGCGCATCATTCGTGATGGGGAGTGGCGACCTGATTCGTATCGGTTCACTGAGGAGCTGGGTGGGAGCATTTTATCTATTGCCATTGATCCGACGCTGCCTGCGGATCGGTGGATTTGGGAGCCGACAGGAGCATCTACCGGGACGGGGGAGTTCCAATTCCGTAGCTGCTACAACCTTATCCGGCGAGCTTTTCCGTTGAGTTCAGATTACGAGTTCGTTTGGTGCAAGGGTCTGGCCAGGAAGATGCAGTTGTGTGTCTACAAGCTTCTACTGGGCCGCCTCTTGACTAGAGATCGCCTGAGGTCGTTTGGAGTGCCGGTTCCGGATCCCACATGTGTGCTGTGCGGGTTGGAGCCTGAATCTATAAAGCATATCTTCTTCGAGTGCACTCTGGCATGGCAGATATGGTCGGAGCAGAGTCGGTTATTGGGAGTGTACGCCTCCGGGAAATGTGTGGGGGACATCATCACGGAGATCCGAGATAGCAGGGGTAGGGGGCAGGACTGGTTCCGCAGCCAGAGTTCGTCTGGCTGCTGCGGTTTGGCATGTATGGCGGGAGCGAAACCGTCGGATCTTTGAGGGGCTGGTCACCCCCCCCCAGTTGGTATTCTCCATAACATTGAGTATGATGTCAAGGCTATGGAGAATTGATGAGAGTTGAGTGGGAGTCCCACTCTGTTTGTATGTTGTAAGATTATGGCTTTTCATTTGGAATAAAATTCACCTTATTTCCAAAAAAAAATTTATATAAGTTTTTCAACTTGGTATCATATATATTAGTACTATACCACTAAATGCCCTTAAGTCGATACCCTCAGTCATCTAGGTGTAAAACAAACATGACTTTTCTTAACCAAATTACCCATAATCATATTCTTATAATTTTATTATTAATATTAATAAACTTTTTTTTCCTCTCTTTTCCTTACTTTTCTCTCTTCTTGTTCGGCTCGAGAATCGTCGCAGACCCTGGCCTCCTCGAGCGCCCCCAACATCTTCGATCGTGATTTGCACACCGTTGGCAACGGTGAGGTTGGTGCTCTGCCTGAGGCATGCACGTCTCAAGGCTAGTCCGCAACCCAAGCAGGGAGAGAGAACCGAGGAGTTGGGCTCTCGGCGGTGGAGCTCGATGAACTTATACACCAATGAGGTCCCAGACAGAGTTACAAAGGAGCTTGGCCCCAAATGGAGAGAGAAGGAAAGAGAGGAGAAATGATCGGGATCAGCTCGATGGCAGCAGAGCATGACTTGAGCGCATGCGGAGCTTCGGCATAATGCAGGAATGTCCACAATCGAAGAAGACAGGAGAAGAGAGGGGTCCATGACCATGTTAGCAGTGATGGAGGCTCGGTGGTAAAGCATTGGGTAGTCTGGAGGAGATGGAGGCCAGGGGAGCGACGATGGCGAACTAGATGGCGATAGAGTAGTGGTGGCGGGCTGGGTGTTGGATAGATGGATCTAGAGGCCATGGCGGTTGGAAACTCAAGGCTAGCGGCAGAACAGGACAGAGGAGCGGTGGTTCTGGCTAGGTGGAGTTGCAGGAGAGATAAGAGAGAGAGTTGAGTGAGAGAGAGAGAGAGGGCTGAGAGCGGTTGGGGGCATAGTTTGTAGTATCGGGCGATACCAATACGGTTTGGCATGTCTAGATACGATACCAACCAATATCTGATACTGACCGATATCGACATTGAGGATCTTTTTTCGATCAGTTCGACAAAGAAAATTGAACGAAAAAGACCAATAAACAAGGGTGTAAAAATAGTAAGATTATAAAAACATGTAAAAAAAAAAACTTATAATCAATCAGCAATTGTGACTATTATTTCATTTAATTTCAGAACTACTAAAAAAATAATGCTAGAAATACTTAAAATTATGCCTAGATGTATAAATATATTTTCTAAAATGTTAATAATGTATTATAATTATTTGTTTTTCGATACCAAAAAAATTTGATACTCCGATCCGAAACAGTTGATACTGTCGATAGAGCTGATCCCGATACTCATAGGAATAGTCTGATATTGATCATATAGAGAACCTTGGTTGGAGGTTGTTGTTGCCCTCTCCTAAAGAAGAAGAAGAAGAAGAAGAAGAAGAACAACAACAACAACAACAACAACAATGAGATTGGGAGAGCGAGAGAGATTTAGAAAAAAAAATAATAATAATATATTTGTATAATAACTTTAGTAATTAAAATATATTTCAAATATAATTATTTATAATAATTGAATATTTTTGTCACGAATTTCCGGTTAACATTGTTAGAATATTAAGTTGTCTAATTATTGTCGAGAGTATTTACTAGTATAATATTATAGGGTATCAAGTTGAAAAACTTAAATAGTTGAGAGTATTTAGTTTAAGCATATATACACACACGATTGTCTGAAATATTATGTTTAATCAACTCTTAAAGTAAAGAACAAGCTCGACTAGTTTCAAGAACTACTAATGTAATCGGTTCTTTTTTCTTTTTCTTTTGATTATGCTGCCACATAAGAACCAGGCATGTTCTACTGCTCCATCAACAAGAACTAACAATGCAATCGTAGCAGTAAGCCCAAGAATGACACTGGTAAACCAACTACAGAACCAGAATCCGAAAATAACAAAAATTATCTTGTTATTCCAGTGCATCAAATAGATATACTCTGACTAGGGCATGAAGATATGCCCACATTGGATCTCAAAGGAAAACCAACATATAGAAAACTGGGCCATAATTAACAAACAAACAAGGTAGGGGAGGGGGGAAAAGTACGGGAGGTGAGAAGTGGGTGTGGATTCGAATTCCAGTCCCAACAAAATAAAATAACTATAGTAGGGAAGGTAGGTTTGGCCCTGGTAGTCCAGGGCGGGAGTGGCCGTTAATTGCTTAATGGCCTTTATCTAAAAATAATTATCAAACAAATAGAAGAGTAATGTAGTTTCATGTCAAGTATGTCATAGGAATGGCAAGTAGGCCAAGATCAGATAATAGAACCAAAAGCATGACTGAGCAAGAATTGACAATTAGAAAAAGATTGCCTACCGTAGGGAAAGCAATGCTGCAGAAAGCCAAAAATGTGTAGAACCACATTGACAGGAGTAGGCCTCCCACTTCAACCTTTGGATTAGATTCTGAGCAGCAGAGACCATTACCCGTCTTTTCCAGGAGTTCCCATCTACACTGGCTGGAGAAGGAACATACTATGACGCCTATTAACAAATGTGCATACTGAAAGGCAATCGAGAGGATATTGGGGAGCAACGAAATGGATGGCTCTCAGAAATTGCATTCAATCTTCACTAATGTCCAGATCAGGACTTAACAACTACCAGTCATGTGACCATCACATGACTATAGAAACAAAACAAAATAGTCACACTTGTGCAAAGCACATGACGACTAATGAAGAAAAATACTATTCTATCCTCTCATCCTTCAAGAAGGGCATTGACAGAGTCTTTCTAAGAACAAAGAAGGCATTGACAAAAAGAGAGACAGAAAGATGGGATTCATTGGGAACACCCAATCAACAGACTAGGTCAGATTCCATTAAATGAGAACAAAAGCTTAGCCGTTTAGGCACAATTTCATGAGCTAAATAACAAAAATTTACTTACTTGGGCACAATTTCGTGAGCTCTGCAGCCAGACCAAGTTACTAATTCACGTAGGATGCAGTGATAAAAATAAGCCAACCTTGTACTCATCCGCTTATCCTGGATAGTCAAGCTGATAAGGCCCAAAGGGCCAATCATCCCTAGTCCAAGTGGCTGAGGTGGGAGGCATCCATCCCATCTGTCCAGATTTGAGTCGGGATAGGCGCCTATTATTCCTTTCATTTAATAAATAGTGGAAGTGGGAACCGTGGGCCCAAAAATAGTTGCAATGCACCATGAAAGTCCCGAGCACTTATGCCGGACAATAAGAAAAAAGTGGCCCAATGGTGTCAGACATAATTCAGAAAAACTCTCACATGTACATGCTTGAGAGTACATTGGAATAAAGAACTTGCAGCTCTAATCTTCCACTCACATAACATTGTCTCTGTCATTGCTTTCTTCAAATTATTCCTTAACTGGGCATCATTCCCTAGTGTAAACATCTCTCGAACTGATACTTCCTTTCTTGCCCACAGCTCAAAATGGTGCCCAGGGATCCACAAGTTGACACACATCTCCAAGAACTGCTGACCACCCAACACCACACTCCACCATCCACCACCATGCACAAGAAGTGGAGCTGGTGGCTCACAGTGTCGCTTCATACTGTCCTCCTCCTCGTCGGCCAGACTGCCGCCACGCTCCTCAATCGCTTCTACTATGACCAAGGCGGCAGCAGCAAGTGGTTAGAGACCCTCACCTTCTCTGCAGCCTTTCCCATACTCTATATTCCTCTCCTCTTCTTCAATCCTTCCTCCTCAATCACCTACAGGCCTCCACTCTTAAGCCTATTTCTCACATACACCTCCATTGGTCTCATCACTACAGCCGACAGCCTCATGTATTCCTACGGCCTTCTCTACCTTCCAGTCTCCACCTACTCTCTGGTATGTGCAACGCAACTCGCTTTCAACGCAGTATTCTCGTACTTCATAAACTCCGAGAAGTTCACTCACTTCACCATAAACTCTGTCGTCGTCCTCACCTTCTCTGCTGCCATCCTAGGACTCCGCTCAGGATCCGATTCTGACACTGGGGGGCACACCAAAGGCAAGTACAAAAGCATTCACTACCATAGAAGAAGTAGACGGGAAAAAAAAACTAGAGAATGTTTTCCTTTGTTTCTCAAAATTATCACCAGCAAAAGCACTACGAAGCATCAAAACCTAGTGGTGTATTTGACCTTGATACATGTTATAAATTCAAGGTTCGTAATATCGGTATCGGAATCGGTATCGGACCATTCCTATATGTATTGGGATCTGTGGTATCGATAGTATCGGCGGTTTCAGATCGGAGTATCAGATTTTTTTGGGTATCGGAAAGCAAATAATTATTAACATTTTAGAAAGCCTATTTTAAACATTTAGACATAATTTTAAGTTCAATATTGTTTTTTAGCAGTTTTGAAATTGAATAAAATAGTAGTCACCCTTGCCAATTGGTTTACATGTGATAGATAAATTTTCTTCTTTACATGCTTTTACCCATGTTGATTGGTCTTTTTCGTTCATTTTTTTTTGCCAAATTGACCGAAAAAGTGAACCCCAATGTCAATATCAGGTATCGGTCGGTATTGGATCGGGACATGCTAAACCGTATCGGATCGATATCGACCGATACTGCAAACTATGGTTATAATGCCAGTACCCAGAAGAAGCTTGTATTATCTGGAAATGTGTGCTTCACTGGGAGTTAGAGAAGTGGCAATGCCATAGAACATACAAAATTTTGCGCGTTCTAAAAATCGGCCTAGGCGGCCGTCTGCCGCACCGAAAACCCCCAAATCGGCCACCTAGGCGCCAGTTCGGCCGTAGGCGGACCTGTTCGGCCAAATCGGCCCCTGTTCGGCCTGTTCGGCAAAAGCGGGAAATTCAAAATTTTGAATTTTGAAATTTCTGAAATTTGAAATTTCAGTTTTTAAAATTCAAAAAAATTCAGATTCTAAAAAAATAATAAAAAAATCATTAAATTTAATAATAAATAAATAAATTTTAAATTTCAAAAATTTCAAAAAAAATATCAAAAATTTTCAAAAGTTAAAACCCAAAACTTCAAAAAAAAAAAAAAAAAAAAAAATTTCTGTGCGGCAGCCTAGGCGCTAGGCGCCCCTTTGCCGCACCGAATCCGCCTACCGAAATTTACAACACTGTTTCGCAGTAAAATACATGACAAGGTAACAAACTATCATTATGAAGCAGGAAGCATCTATGTTACTCGGACTCTCCACTTTAAGGAGAAGTACCCGTGTCGACTGGATAGGACATGGGTATGGGTATGAAATCCGTGTCCGATCCATGGTGAGTGTGACAATCTGATCCTTCATGGTGACAATGGGAGACTGGTAGTGAAGTAGATAGTTTATTTTAATGTGGTAGTGAAGTAGATAATTTATTATAATGTGGTAGACTGATAGTAAAGTAGGAGGGGAGCTGAAGGGACGATCCCTTAGGAATTTATTCAACTAGTTCAGTAAAGTTTACTAGTAGTTTATAATTACATGTTGTCTTTTTATGAAACCTTAGTCATATTTTCGTACCCGTATCCAAAATTTGGATCCTTTTTAGCCGAGTATATGTGTCCTTCAATTATGAGTTTGAAGGATCCGACTCTTAGATATGGACCTGTACCCGACACCCGTACCCGAGTCCATATAACATAGGAGAGCATTGCTACTTTCTCCTCACAAAGTAATAAACTGATTATAATGATGTTAAACAATCATACTCGAGCAATGAATCAAAGCAAGAAACAAAAACATGTCCACAAAAAGAAACAACCAAACACCCTCGTGTAGAAAAGGTATCGTCCTTGTTATCGTAGCTTGCCACTAAGCTTTGTGTTTATATTGTCAGCTGTTAAGTGTGAGTGGATTTCTCATGTCCACTATACTAAAGACAAACTTTTCAGCTGCTTTTTTTAAAGGCAGCAACTTTTGCAAGATATTGCCTAAGAATCAATCATACTGCTAACTTTACAGTTCCTATTTTGCTGCTAATTTTATGGATCAAACTCTCTTTATTGCAGCTCTTGGCTATGTCCTCACCCTTGCCGCCTCCGCCTACTCTCTCATCCTCCCTTATGGAACTCGCTTTCGATAAAGTCATACAGAACCGAAATTTCTCAGCTGTACTTAACATGCAAATTTACACGCAATGGTGTCCACATGTGGAGCGCTGGTTGGGCTATTTGCAAGCGGAGAGTGGAGAGGATTGAAAGAGAGAGATGGAAGAGTTCAAGAAGGGTAGGGTCGGATGGGTGATGACAGTGGTATGGAGCGCGGTGGCTTGGCAGTTGACAAACGTTGGGCTTGTAGGACTAATTTTGAAGTGAGCTCGCTGTTCTCTAACGTGATAAGTACATTAGCAATGCCAATTGTGCCAGTATTCGCTGTAGTTTTATTCGGGGAAGCTATGGATGGCTTGAAGGCGATTTCGCTATTATTGGCTTTATGGGGTTCTTTTTCCTACTTCTATCAGCATTATATTGACTACAAGAGTGAGAGGACAGAGAGTAGAGGAAAGGGAAGGATCAACAGGGGGCCGTGATGCTTGATGACAAAACGAGTGAATGAATTGGAAGAAAATCAGGATTTTCTTGCTCAAATACATAGAAAAAAAGAAAGCATGTGATGTTTGCTGACCAAATTGCCATCCTCATACAACTATTATGTAACGAGTAAAATAAGATGGAAAAATAGTTGGTAGAAAGTGAAGGGTCTGTGCAGGTACATTATCTAGATGTGATAAGGGATTGGATGCAATTGGATAGAATGGAAATATTGCCGCTTATATCTTCCAAGCAGGTGTTTGTGCATTAATGGTTAAAGGGAATGTCACCAACTAACACAATATCATCAAAATACATATTGAAAACTTCATTTAAGTGAGTGTAAAACACGAATATAGCCTAACATTTTGCTAGAAATTATAATTTAAGGGTTTTTGTTTTAGGGTCTCGTGTAATATTGAACATTGTGTTTAGGTCTCCTTATTATCCATAATAGGGTTTGGGTCTCGTCCTAACGGTTGACTTTGCTGACCGTCTAAAATGGAGACCTAAACACAAATTTGAATATTATACGAGACCCTAAAACTAAACGAAAATATGTGAGGGTTGTGTGACATGGGTTATTTAGTTTTGCATGGTAAGAGTTGTGTGATTTAGATTATTTAGTTTTATCATGACGAATCGAAAATGATACTTGTGACGCTGTTGTTTGCTTCTATCTTGATTCCAGCAGTCACACAACCCTACTGGCAGCAGCTTCGATGGGGACGACTTTATAGGCGTCATGTATCGTTAGATGTCTCTCGTCCTGATTGAATTGTTGAATGCTTGCAGCTCAAAAGTCTCGGAAGGTTATGTGGCTATTGAGATCGGGATAAAAGCAAATAACAGTGTCACAGATCTCATTCTTGATTGGTCATGACAAAACTAAATAACTCAAGTCACATAACCTCCACCATGCAAAACTAGATAACCCAAGTCACAAACACTCTCACATATTTCGTTTAGTTTTAGGGTCTCGTATAATATTCAAATTTTGCGTTTATGTCTCCATTTTGGACGGTCAGTCAAGTCAATCATTTGGACGAGACCCAAACCCTATTTTGGACAATACGGAGACCTAAACGCAAATTTTAATATTATATGAGACCCTAAAACTAAATAACCCATAATTTAATGTAGGACTTTACTATACAACTACTTCAGTTTGCTAGATTAATACTGTCGGATATTTTCTTAATCTGTTTACAATAGTACTTCTAACAATCTGAAATTATCAAGGTTGTAAAAATCGCTAGTCGGCCGCTAGTCGGTTCGTGGGGACTACGGATTAATCGGACTACTCGGAGACTAGTCGGTTTAGAATTTTAATGAATATATATATATATATATATATATTATATATAATATATATATATATATATAAAATATATGTAATATGTTATAAAAATATTTTAAAAAATAATATGTTAATTGTTGAACTTTTAATTATCGCAGACTACAGTGCATTTTCTTATTAATTATTTTGCATAAATTTCTATTTCGATAAATATTTAAATAATATGTTAACAACTTACTATTTTGCACGGAGAGTTACAGCCGCAGTAGCAAGCAAAAGCAAAAAAAAATAACAAGCAAAATTAAAAAAAGAGCCACAACAACAGTAGCAAAGAGATAACAAAGCAAAAGTAAAAATTAAAAAAAAAGAGTAGGCTAGTCACTTTTTCAAAAATAGAAAAAGGCAGCAACAAAGTAAAGAGTCGACGACGGCTGCCTTGACGAAGTCGACGACAGCCCAGACTAGTACCAATTTAGCTAATTTTTGGATGGACCAGCTCCTAATCGAGTCGACGGTGGCTGACAAGTGACTAGTCGGGGACTAGCCCCTAGTCGAGTCGGCGGCGGCCGACTAGCGACTAGTCGGGGACTAGTCGGCCGCCTAGAGGAATTTTTACAACACTGGAAATTATTGGTTTGTAAACACTAAACAGTATCATCATTGAATTGTATCCCAGCAGGAGCGAGATGATAGTCATAGATAAGCAGTAAGATTAGTGTTGTAAGTGTTGAGAACAAAGGAAATGATCTCTGTAGGATATGTTGCTGGTGGGGATAGGATAAAGAGATACTAGAGCTCATACTCAAAGGCAAGGTTTTTTTTTTTAAAAGCATCATAATTGGTATAGATTCTAGGTAGAGCTATACCCTGAGCCAAACCTTCAGTGGGTCCATGCTCTAAAGCAGGATCCTAACCATGTAAGTTTCAGAAAGGATCATGGTTGGGTTTGGACCGTTGGTTCCTCTAGAAAGGCTACCCGTCTACCTGACCTATCCAGTATCAAATTCTTGTACTGTAGGGTTCCTGTTGTAGCTAGGTACTACAATTAATTTTATACAAGTATAATTTAGAATTTATTTTCATAATACCTTACACATTAAGTCAGGTCTGGGTCCAGATCCAAGTATCGTATCCACCTCCCATCATGCTAGAGTATCGTGTCCAGCCATCATGTCTGCATAGTATATTAGTATGTTATCCACCCATAATGATCAGGATATGGACAATGGCAATAGAGATTAATCAAGACTAATGGCTCATGAATAACACGAAGCCTCTGATGCTAAAAAGAATAGGTAGGTATCCTTTGGGCAAATCACAGGAAATATTTCCATTCAACTGTCTGTCTTCAGATCAGTGTCATGATATCAGGGCCGGCCCTGAGCAATTGGGGGCCCGAGGCGAAACTTATAAAATGGGCCCTCATACATAATGTAAAAAAAAGTATAAATAAAACAAAAATTTGTTGAAGTCAAGATTTGAACCAAGGACCTATTAAATATAAGTCTAGCATTGTAACCACTACACCACAATGCTTTCTATTAAAAAAGGATACTATACATATTAGTTCTATTATAGACAATTCTATGTTGGTGCCCCCTTTAGCATTGTAACCACTACACCAATGCTTTCTATTAAAAAAGGATAGATGATACATATTAGTTCTATTATAGACAATTCCATGTTGGTGCCCCCTTTCGTCAGGGAGCCCTGGGCCGTCACCCGGCCTGCCCTGGGCCAGGGCCGCCCTGCATGATATGGATATTGATAACATCAAATTTCACGTAGGATATAATTTAGGCTATTTCCACAAAAGAGGAAATATTTGCGAAATTTACAAATAAGGAGATGGGATGCCATCGCAAATGGCGTCCAGAAGATCAAAGTGTGGGGTGCCAATAACAATGATGTCCCGCACTTAAATTAGAGTGGGCGCCTAACGCCTTTGACAATGGCGTCCCATATTAAATATTTTAGTGTGGCGTCATTGTCAACGGCGTCCCGTATTTTTTTATTTATTTTTAAAAGTTAAACGAAATTTTCTATGCCATATATACATGTATGTTTTTGTAACATCAAGATACATAGGGTTTTCTGGTTGGCTACTGAAGTAATAACATCACGAAATAAAGGTCGTGGATTCGAATCACAAAATGGGAAGATTCGAACACACAACCTCAATATCCTGATGTTATTATTTCATCAGCTAAACAGAAATTTTCATGTATCTTGATGTTACAAAGACATATATGTAATATATAAGACCTTGTAAAAAAATTGAAATTTCATATATAATATATATATATATATATATATATATATATATATATTTTTTTTTTTTGGAAAAAGGGTAAATTTTATTCCAAAGAAACACAGTAATCGTACACATACAGTCCAAGTGGGAAAAACCCACTCATCAAGACCTCATAACATTAACATCAAATTCGATGTTATGAAGCAAGCCCACATATATATATATATATATATATATATATATATATATATACACGGGGGGCCTTTGACAATGGCGTCCTACTATTGTCAATGGCGTCCCACTCTTGACCTGCTGGGCGCCATTTGCAATGGAGCCCCATCTCGTTATTTGTAAATTTCGCAAATATTTTCCTCTTCTGTGGAAATAGTATAAATATATCCTCCAATGTAAAATTAGTTGTATTGGTAAATAGCAAGTAGTCCATCCCTTCTTCTTATAGTTATAAGAAGAGCTGAGGTCGATCCCTGTATCAGGTCCATAGGCTAAAATCACTTAAATACAAACTCAAATGCCTGAAAGCTACCTAAGATTTTTTGGTTGTCTGGACGGAATATGTGGGCTATTTGAGCATTTATAAAGAAAACATCTAAGGTAAAAGACAAGCAAGAATTGGCAATATGATTTGGATGTTCATCTACTTGGTAAAATCAAGGTTCGCAATATCAGAATCGGTATCGGAGCCTTCCTAGAGTATCGGGATCGGTGCTATCGGCAATATATCTGGTGTCGACATTATCGACTCGGATCGGAGTATCGGATTTCTGGTATCAAAAAGAAAATAATTATTAATAAATTACTAAAATATTAGAAATATATATTTTTAATATTTACGCATAGTTTTAAGTATTTTATGTGTTGTTTTAGTAGTTTTGAAATTTAATGAAAAATATTTGGTTTACCTGCGATAAATAAGTTTTCTTCTTACATTTTTTACAACCTTAATATGCTTTTACACCCTTGCTAATTGGTCTTTTGTTCAATTTTCTCTGCCAGAAAAGAGAAACTTTGGTATTAGTCGGTATCACTAGCGGTCGGTATCGGATCGGGACATAATCGTATCGGTATCGGCCATTTCGAATCGGTATCATTTGACCGTGCAAACTATGGCTAAAATGTAATTGCCATGTCCGTTTAGTCCATGCAAAAATAGTCTGACTAAGAAATGTCATATATTAAATTTCTAACGTTCATTATGCAAGACTTGCCCTACAGATTCTAAAAGAATCTAGTAGAAACATGAGTTTGCAACCTTTTAAACAGTAAGGAATTTACAAGATTTATTGACCATAAGTTAACATCAATAACATGGTCGGTAACGAAATCCTAGTAACGATGATTATAGATTACTTTTCTGATAGAATAAATAGTAAATTAGTCAA